>JBBGZY010002117.1:840000-932500 GCA_037952925.1 Lithobates clamitans
GAGCATATAGAGTATACAGAGCATATCATCAATTTAAAGCCTATATATTTTATAGAGCATATAGGGTATATAGAGTGTAAACAGCATATAGAGAATGTAGAGTGTCTAGAGCATATAGAGTGTATAAGGTATATAGAGTGTATACAGCATAAGGAGTGTATAGAGCATATAGAGTATACAGTATAGAGGATATCAAGCATTTAAAGCCTATATATGGTCTATAGAGCATATAGGGTATATAGAGTGTTTACAGCAAATAGAGAATATAGAGTATAGAGCATATCATCAATTTAAAGCCTATTTATAGATGATATAGGGTATATAGAGGTAAACAGAATGTAGAGCGTATAGAGCATATAGAGTGTATAGAGCATATAGAGCGTATAGGGCATATAGATCATATCAAGCATTTAAAGCATATATAGTGTACAGAGCATATTGGGTATACAGCATATAGAGAGTATCAAGTGTATAGAGCATATAGGATGTATACAGTGTATAGAGTATATAGAGTGTACAGCATACAAACAGCATACCAAGTGTAAAGAGCATATAGAGTGTATAGAGGATAGAGACTGCATAAAGCCTATACAGCGTATAGAGCATATAGTGCCTATAGAACATATAGCGTAAATAGAGCAAACTATAGTGTAAAGAGCATATAGAATGTATAGAGTATAGAGCTTATAAAACGTATAGAGTGCATAGAATGTATAGAGCATATAGAGTGTATAAAGCTTATAGAACATATACAATGTATAGAACGTATAGGGCATATAGAGTGTACAGAGCTTATAGACAGTATAGAGATCATAGAACCTATAGAACGTATAGAACATATACAATGTATAGAGTGTATAGAACATATACAATGTATAGAGCATATAGAACATATACAATGTATAGCGTGTATAGAACGTATAGAGTGTACAGAGCTTATAGATGGTATAGAGATTATAGAACGTATAGAACATATACAATGTAGAGAGTGTATAGAACATATACAATGTATAGAACTTATAGAACATATACAATGTATAGAACTTATAGAACATATACAATGTATAGCGTGTATAGAACATATAGAATGTATAGAGTGTATAGAACATATAGAGTGTACAGAGCTTATAGACAGGATAGAGATTATAGAAGGTATAGAATATATAGAATATATACAATGTATAGAGTGTATAGAACATATAGAGTGTACAGAGTTTATAGACGGTATAGAGATTATAGAACGTATAGAACATATACAATTTATAGAACAGATACAATGTATAGAGTGTACAGAGCTTATAGACGGTATAGAAATTATAGAATGTATAGAACATATACAATGTATAGAGTGTATAGAACATATACAATGTATAGAGTGTATAGAACGTATAGAGTGTACAGAGCTTATAGACGGTATAGAGATTATAGAAGGTATAGAGTGTACAGAGCTATGCTGTATATGGATTATCCTGGACGTTCGATCGTCGCTCTATCTCAGCACACACAGAATATATGTCTATAGGAATCAGAAAGAAACCCATGCACACTTATTTGCACCGACTACAAACAGGCTGATATTTGTGACTAGCAGTTGTATTTCTGTAACCGCATGAGTGTTTATCTGCCAGGACCAACCAGCTCTATACATTATTTATAGAAACGCTTCAGCCTGCTATCACAACTAATAGCCTATCAGTGTTGAATTAATTGGCACGTCCGCTGGTATTTAATGGGTTAATTAACCCTTCTTCAACAATGTATTAAACATAACGCTTTGAGGATAACTTTACTCATAGACAATAGATGCGTTATTGATCTGATCTTTAGTACACCCAACAACCACACACATTGCTCACTGCTATCATATGAGCAGAGATAACAGTCTCTGAGCAAAGAGCAATGGTGGTGTGTCCGTTCCCCCAATGGTGGTGTGTCTGTTCCCCCAATGGTGGTGTGTCCGCTCCCCCAATGGTGGTGTGTCCGCTCCCCCAATGGTGGTGTGTCCGCTCCCCCAATGGTGGTGTGTCCGTTCCCCCAATGGTGGTGTGTCCGCTCCCCCAATGGTGGTGTGTCCGTTCCCTTAATGGTGGTGTGTCCGTTCCCCCAATGGTGATGTGTCCGCTCCCCCAATGGTGGTGTGTCCGTTCCCCCAATGGTGGTGTGTCCATTCCCCCAATGGTGGTGTGTCCGCTCCCCCAATGGTGGTGTGTCCGTTCCCCCAATGGTGGTGTGTCCATTCCCCCAATGGTGGTGTGTCCGCTCCCCCAATGGTGTTGTGTCCGTTCCCCCAATGGTGGTGTGTCCGTTCCCCCAATGGTGATGTGTCCATTCCCCCAATGGTGGTGTGTCTGCTCCCCCAATGGTGGTGTGTCCATTCCCCCAATGGTGGTGTGTCCGCTCCCCCAATGGTGTTGTGTCCGTTCCCCCAATGGTGGTGTGTCCGTTCCCCCAATGGTGATGTGTCCGCTCCCCCAATGGTGGTGTGTCCACTCCCCCAATGGTGGTGTGTCCGCTCCCCCAATGGTGTTGTGTCCGTTCCCCCAATGGTGGTGTGTCCGTTCCCCCAATGGTGTTGTGTCCGTTCCCCCAATGGTGGTGTGTCCGTTCCCCCAATGGTGATGTGTCCGCTCCCCCAATGGTGGTGTGTCCATTCCCCCAATGGTGGTGTGTCCGTTCCCCTAATGGTGGTGTGTCCGTTCCCCCAATGGTGGTGTGTCCGTTCCCCCAATGGTGGTGTGTCCGCTCCCCCAATGGTGGTGTGTCCGTTCCCCCAATGGTGGTGTGTCCGCTCCCCCAATGGTGGTGTGTCTGCTCCCCCAATGGTGGTGTGTCCATTCCCCCAATGGTGGTGTGTCCGTTCCCCCATACTCAGCTCTATAGGTAGGTACAGTACATTGCATATATTATCATTGATCTTTGCACCACCAAAGGACTTGTTTACTCCGCACATTCAAATACAGGAAAATGCATAGACAAGCTATTGTCTTTTATAGAACCCATTTACACTAGAGCATTGAGCACATTTTTGTGTGCCCAACTGAATAAAGTTCATCAACCCGCATTTTGTCATTCTAGTCAGATGACCTTTTAAACATGAACACATGTTAACCTATGTAAACTGAACATGAGCTAAGGTAAGTATTTCTGGTGTGAACCTAACAAAAGGGAGACCATAAATGTACAGGTATCTAACCAACAACATATGGTGGCCATAAAGGTACAGGTATCTAACCAACATCACAAGGGTGACCATAAAGGTACAGGTATCTAACAAATATCACAAGGGTGACCATAAAGGTACAGGTATCTAACCAACAACATATGGTGGACATACAGGTGTAGGTATCTAACCAACAACATATGGTGACCATAAAGGTACAGGTGTCTCACCAACAACACAAGGGTGACCATAAAGGTACAGGTATCTAACAAATATCACAAGGGTGACCATAAAGGTACAGGTATCTAACCAACAACATATGGTGGACATACAGGTACAGGTATCTAACCAAGAACATAAGGGTGGCCATAAAGGCACATGTATCTAACTAACAACACATTGTGGACATTGGTCCATCCTCAAGTGTCTAGCACAACACAAGGTCCTGTCAACCTTTCCTCACAATGTGATGGATAAAGTACAAGCACAATAATGGGAACTTCTGCTGAAAATTTGGGATAGCAATTATATATACTGAAAACTGTAAGTGCTACATCTTATACCTCTAGATCCGTCCACTAGGAAAGGTAGGTTGCTTTGCTTTATTTTATTTCAATGTGCATGGCCAGCCTAACCAACCAAGACTCATCCACAAAGTAATCCTTCACAATTGGGAATAATGAGAAATATGCTGAAACATTTAACGTGCTGCTAATCAACTTTTGGACAATTTTGCCATGTAGAGTTATTATAATGCAGTCCTCTCTCTATGTAATTGATGTTATTATTACATAAAAATGATAGAAATCATGAGTCTTAGGCCAAAAGAAATCACATTCTAAATGGTACATTTTGATTTTGGTGTTTCTTTTATCTTTTTACCTTTGACTGTTCACCACCAGATCTATGAAGCCCTGATCTTTGATCATACCCTTAGTCATCCTAGTCTTCCATGGAGCCCTGATCTTTATCCATACCCTTAGTAACCCATGGAGCCCTGATCTTTGCCCATAACCTTAGCCATCCATGGAGCTCTGATCTTTGTCCATACCCTTAGTCATCCATGGAGCCCTGATCTTTGTCCATACCCGTAGTCATCCATGGTGCCCTGATCTTTGTCCATACCCGTAGTCATCCATGGAGCCCTGATCTTTGTCCATACCCGTAGTCATCCATGGAGCCCTGATCTTTGCCCATACCCTATAGTCATCCATGGAGCCCTGATCTCTGTCCATACCCTTAGTGACCCATGGAACCCTGATCTCTGTCCATACCCTTAGTGACCCATGGAACCCTGATCTCTGTCCATACCCTTAGTGACCCATGGAACCCTGATCTCTGTCCATACTCTTAATGACCCATGGAGCTCTGATTTATGTCCATACCCTTAGTGACCTATGGAACCCTGATCTCTGTCCATACCCTTAGTGAGGCCAAGTGGTTTTTACCTCTTCTAATGACCACATTGTGCATAGTGTGTCGATTTTCAAATGCTTTCATTGAATCTTGAGGCAGTTTGTGTTGGGTTCTGTGCCCACTCATGGTGGCATATCGGAGAACAGAGGGGCTATTATGAAGGTTTCTTCTGATCACCAAATCCCGGGCAGTTCAACAAGCTTTATGCAATGAGCTCCCCAGCAGGGTTGGAGCCCTGACCTCTCTAGTTAGTCCTTTAATAAAATGTTACAAAGGAGGAAGATGGATGCATATGATTGCAGCAATATGTCCAGACAAGTAGCAGCCAGAGACACATTCGGTAAACGTTTTTTTGTGTATGCATGATAGACCTGTCAATGGTCTGATGTTCTGCTGGGTAGGTGCAGCTAGCTGTTGCATTAACAGGATCCTTTATAATATACTGATGATAAAACACATTGACATCTATGACTTATCTGAAAGGAAATAATGTATATTGTAGCCAGGCCACCATTTATAAGAGAATATAACTGAATATGGATATGGTTTCAGATTAACAAACTACTCATTGAATCAGCCTGGAGATCTGCCTGGTGTAGAACTACAAGTCCCAGCAAGCTGCCATGCTGGTATTTCTCTCATGTAATACTGACTTGATATCCATACTTTGTAGATCTAATCTGGACATTGAATGACTTGGTGTAATATATTTTGTATTATGAACCCACAATGTTCAGATATTGATGTTCTCCAGAAGAACGGCCACATGTATCCCTCACCATTATCGCGCACACCGCCCATGCTGCATGTTTTTGTGTTTCTAACGCTACATTGTGTCAATGGCATTGATAAATCACATTCATCCTTATTAGACATGCGTGTTTTATGGGCTGGGGACATAGAACAGCCTTGACAGGAGTTCGTACCTGAACCTACAATACCATGCCTGACCTGAAGCAGAGACATGAAACCTGCAAGGCATGGTTCTCCAGCTTATGTGATAGACTCGGCAACCCCGGAGAGCTGGCTGGAAACTGTAGTTCTACGGGAAATTAAAACTTCCTAAACATAACCTATACCAAGGGCTTCAAATCAGATGAGGAACTACAAGTCCAAGCATTGCTTTGCAGTTACAGTCTATCAGGGCATGTATGATCCAACTTATGGAGGACAATTTCAGTCTACGGATGCTCTTCCCTGGCATGAGAGCGGATTTCATTCTTCAGTCACCTAGATCCCCCTGGAGTCCTCATAGCACCTCTATCAATGTATTCACTCTGCAGCCCACGCATGTTTCTCACAAATTAAACTAGTCAAGCCTGCAACTCATTAGCTCAGAGTTCATATGTGAATTGTTTAATATCAGTTATCACACATAACTGGCTCTTATCGCTCTGCCTCCTCTGTGACCTAAGGAGAAATTAAATATGGCCTTAAGTGTATCAGGGAAGAAGCGTGGAAAGGAGGGGGTTAACCCTTCTGGAGCCAAGAGGACCAGTAAGGCAATGCTGCTGGCAATGTAATGAGACAACCCTGCACTGCAGTTACACAGTGGTGCCCATATCACTACTAGAACGTACTGCTGATGAGTATTACCAGCAAATCTACCCAGGGGTACCTGACATACCCATGAAGAGTCTGATTAATATCTGCCTGGCACAGTGCAGGGCGTGGTAACATAAATACAAGGTAAGGCAGTGTGGTGCAGGTGTGCAATTTGTGGTGCAGGTGTACAAGGTAAAGCAGTGTGGTGCAGGTGTGCAATTTGTGGTGCAGGTGTAAAAGGTACGGCGGTGTGGTGCAGGTGTACAACGTGTGGTGCAGGTCTACAATGTGTAGTACAGGTGTACAAGGTAGGGCAATGTGGTGCAGGTGTACAATGTGTGGTGCAGGTATACAAGGTAAGGCAATGTGGTGCAGGTGTACAATGTGTGGTGCAGGTATACAAGGTAAGGCAATGTGGTGCAGGTGTACAATGTGTGGTGCAGGTGTAGGTAAGGCAGTGTGAGGCAGGTGTACCATGTGTGAGGCAGGTGTACCATGTGTGGTGCAGGTGTACCATGTGTGGTGCAGGTATACAAGGTAAGGCGATAGTTAATGACTAGACATGGGTAAACACTACAAGATGGACCAACATCAGCTCAGATCGTCAGTCTCCACACACAGTGGGATCAAGGACACGACCATATTTAAAAAGTTAGCTGGCATGACCCACACATAGATTGCAATGGCAAGAAATAACCGATGTCTATGGATCGTTATGGATCAGAACCCAACCTGGCTCAATCATCCTGATCATCACCTCTATTCACATTCTGCTCACCACTTATCTTCATAGACACCCAATATCCATGACCCCGTTGTGTTCCCACCATAGGAACACAGTCACCCCACAGACACCTGATGATATAGAGCAGTCCTACCTTTCTGTGCAGCTCCAGATGGAGAGAATCCTATAGCCGAGACAAGTAGCAGAAAAACCAGCAAATGTCCAGATTGTGGATCCATCCTGATCACAGGTCACCAGCAGCCATCTCCAGCCCCAGTCTGCTGCAGCCCCTCTTCTTACACAGCAGGATATTGCAGCCTTCTGTAGACTTCATCCATGGAGTGCAGCTCCGTGGCTCCTGATGGATGTTGGCTCTACCTTGGATATTCCTTAGAAAATGTCCTTCCTCACTGGTTGTCCCCCTGGATCTCAAAGCTCAATGGCTGTCCTCCTGGATCTCTAGGTTCGATGGGTGTCCTCCTGGATCCCTGGTTGTCCCCCTGGATCTCTAGGCTTACTAGTTGTCCTCTTGGATCTCCGGGCTCACTGGTTGCCCACCTGGATTTCCAGGCTCACTGGTTGCCCCCCTGGATCTCTGGGCTCTCAGTATACATTCTTCCATATATTATTCTTCCTTTCCGTTATCCAGTCTTATATCCCTCCAGAGTCTTTGGCTCCAGCCTGGTAGCACAGGCAATAGCCGGAGCTCCGTTTAGACGTTGCTGGCAGAAGAAGACAGCCCACCTGGTCCTGGCTGCCCATGCTCCATCAGTCCCTGGCAGAGGATGACATGTACCGGGGCTCAGGTTGATTCTGGATGTGTGCAGTCCTCTATGGATGGGAGGGTTGGCTGAGTGCTGGGCTCAGGTTAATCTTCTATGGATAGGAGGGTGGCATGAACCTGGACTTAGGTTAGTCCTCTATGAATGGGAGGGTGGCATAGACCTGAGCTCAGGTACGTTTTAGATGTGTGCAGTCCTCTATAGATAGGAGGGTTGGCTGAATGCTGGGCTCAGGTTAGTCCTCTATGGATAGGAAGGTGGCATGAACCTGGACTCAGGTTAGTTCTCTATAGATGGGAGGGTGGCATGCACCTGGGCTCAGGTTGGTTCTGGATGTGTGCAGTCCTCTATAGATGGGAGGGTTGGCTGAGTGCTGGGCTCAGGTTAGTCCTCTATGGATGGGAGAGTGGCATGGACCTAGGCTCAGGTTGGTTCTGGATGTGTGCAGTCCTCTGTGGATGGGAGGGTTGATTGAGTGCTGGGCTCAGGTTTGTCCTCTATGGATGGGAGGGTGGCATGGACCTGGGCTCAGGTTGGTTTTGGATGTGTGCAGTACTCTATGGATGGGATGGTTGGCTGAGTGCTGGGCTCAGGTTAGTCCTCTATGGATGGGAGGGTTGGCATGGACCTGAGCTCAGGTTAGTCCCATAGGATAGGAGGGTTGGCTAAGTGCTGGGCTCAGGTTAGTCCTCTATGAATGGGGAGGTTGGCTGAGTGCTGGGCTTGGCATCCTCTCAGCTCAGACTCCAATGCTTGGCTTTCTCCCCATCATAACTTTTCCTGTCTGGTCCTGTATATATTGCATCCTCCTGTGCAGTGTGCAGGCTCAGCCAGTCCCTCTCCTCTCCTCCCTCCTCTTCTCTTCTCTTCCCTTCCCTCAGCAGCATTGGCAGCTTTCAGCCTTCTCAGCTCCACACCACAACATGCTGATCCATATTTCATGAGCTGTGCCTCGCCTGCAGCCAATGGGAGCCCAGGAAGGGTGGGATGGGTGTGGATGGAGGGATTGTTATTGGGGATAAGGGGATGTGTGCTGTGCTGGCTGACTTGTGTCTACAGAGCTCTGCTATAGGAAGGAGGCGATATTATAGAGAAGCCAGTAACGATCGGTACGGGGCAGGTAGAGGAGCCGACCTCTGTGTGTTCAGAAGGATTAGGGAGCTGTCCGCGGGGTGTCCAGGAGGAGGCCGGCCGGCTATAGGGAGCTGTCCGCGGGGTGCCGGCTATAGGGAGCTGTCCGCGGGGTGTCCAGGAGGAGGCCGGCCGGCTAATGGGAGCTGTCCGCGGTGATGGTGCTGAAACCTGACCAGAGCGGAGAGCTGTCCACATGCTGAACCGGAGCTCATCCTATGATAGTCTACATACATAGTGTATATATACTACACTATGTATACAATAAATACAAATACTATGTATATATATATACGTATATGTATACTATAGTAATATGTACAAATATTTATATACATTTACTATAATATGCATATAATAAGTACAGCATACTGTATAGCATATATCTATACAGTACATATAATGAATACTCTCCCTCTCTCTCTATATATATACTACATATGTGTATATATTCTATACACACGTATATATATATATATATATATATATATATAAATATATATATATACACATATCACACACTCCCTACATAAATATATATATATATATATATATATATATATATATATATATATATATATATACATACACTCATCGGCCACTTTATTAGGTACACCTGTTCAATCGCTTGGTAACAAAAATTGCTAATCAGCCAATCACATGGAAGCAACTTAATGCATTTAGGCATCTAGACGTGGTGAAGACAACTTGCTGAAGTTCAAACTGAGCCTCAGAATGGGTGAAGAAAGGGCATTAAGGTGATTTTGAACGTGGCATGGTTGTTGGTGGCAGACGGGCTGGTCTGAGTATTTTTGGAATTTTCACACACAATCATCGCTCGGGATTACAGAGAATGGTGGGAAAAAGAGAAAATATCCAGTGAGTGGCAGTTGTGTGGAGAAAAATGCCTTGTTGAGGTGAGAGGAGAATGGGCAGACTGGTTCCAGAGGATAGAATGACAACAGTAACTCAAATAACCTCTCGTTACACCCAAGGTATGCCCCCCCCCCATTGTATAAAATTCAAAATACTAACCACAGCATACAAGGCCACCCACAATATCGCCCCCCATCTACATCACCAACCTCATCTGCAGATATCACCCAAACCATCCCCTCCGCTCCTCCCAGGACCTCCTGCTCTCTAGCTCCCTTGTTCCCATGCTCACCTCCAGGACTTCTCCAGAGTCTCTCCCATTTTCTGGAACTCCCTACCCCGGTATGTCTGATCAGCTCCTACCCTGTCCGCCTTCAGGAGATCCCTGAAAACCCAATTATTAAGGGAAACCTCCCCCACCCTTACATAAGAACTTTCCCCGAGTCGCCTCCATCAGATCATCCCCCGCAGCTATTACCTTCTGTGCCACCTCCCCCCTCCCTTTAGATTGTAAGCTCCATTCCTTCTGCATTGACCTGTATTGTAATCGCACCGTCACCCCTTTTTATTGTAAAGCGCTGCGCTAACTGTTGGCCCCATATAAATCCTGTATAATAATAATTGTTCAATGTATTATATTGCCTGATTTTCTCTCTACCTCCTGTCTTTATACAGTATATATATATCTATAACAATGACACGTATGGCGGAAGAGCGCATACAGAACGTTCTGCCCCCCCCCCCCCCCCGGGCTTTTTTTCTGGCACTTTTTGTTCACATGTAACAATCATTTCTTATTTAAAGAAAATTACTCAGAACCCCCCCCCCCCCCCAAAAAAAAAAAAAAAAAAAAAAAAAAAATATATATATTTACTTTTTTTTTTAAGACAGAGGCCTTAGAGAATAAATTGGTGGGTGTTGCATTTTCCTATATTACACGGTATTTGCGCAGCGGTTTTTCAAACGCAATTGTTTGGGGAAAACAAAATACTTTTTGAATTTTAATGCAAAAAAACACATTCCAACCACAACCCAAATGTCATTTTATAAAAGATCAAGATACCTCACATGTCACCCCCGCAACAAACAACATACATTTTATTATCTATAGACGGAGCTTTAAAAGTCTTTACAGGTCATCACTTTATATCTACAGAGAAGTTCTGCTGCGAGAATTCCTGCCCACGATCTGACGTTCACGGCGATCCCTCACATGTGCCAAACGACTGCTGTCTGCGTGTGAATGAGACCGACGCGCACGTCTCCCTTTGCAGGGAAAACTGTTGCTTTACATTTTTTTATTGATTTTATTGCTGTCACAAGGAATGTAAACATCCCACGTGACAGTAATAGACAGGTTGGAGGATCTATAGGGGATTGTACAATCAGATTGTATCATTTATGGTCAGCTCGATGGGACATTGGTACTAGACATGTGCTCTTCGTTTTGTTCCGAAATTCGGACAAATTTTTCATTATTCAAATTTCCATATTACAATAGTAATAAATTTTAAAATGAATTTAAAATAACGAAACGAAAATTTCAGATGAAATTTGGACAGTTTTCTAATTGAATTCAAATTTGAGAAGAGAATAAAATAAAATAAAGGAATAGAATAAAAAACAATAGAAAATAAAAGAATAGGTTATAATAGAGTAAAACAGAACAGGATACTCCATAAAAGAATGGAAAGAAATTAAATAGAAAATAAAGTAATAGAATAAAATATAATAGAAAAGAAAGGAATAGAATAGAACAAAAAACCAAAAAAATTTAACCATCTTAGAAAATTAAAATTTCAAATAGAAAAAAAAGAATAGAATAGTATAAAACAGGATATAACCATCTTCCAGAAGTCCAGAATAAGTTCAGAAAATAAAAGAATAGAATAATTGAAAATGAAATAATAATAAAGACTAGAATAGAAAAAAAATAGAATACAATAAAATAGAAAGACTACAACCATCTTCCAGAATTTGAATTTTGAATAGAATTAGAAAAGAATAGAAGATAAAAGAATAGAATAGCACAGAATAGAAAAAAACAATAGAATAGAATAAAATAGAAAGAATATAACCTTTTATCGAGGATTAAACATTTCAAAAAGAATACATTTGAATTCAAATAGAACAGAAAAGCATACAATTGAAAATAAAGTAATGGAATAGAATAGAGACTTCCTGTCCCTGTGACATCATTGTAGAGATATTCTCTCGCTTCCTGTCTCTGTGACCACATTGAAGAGATATCCCTTCACTTCCTGACTCTGTGAAACCACTGAAGAGATATCCCTTCATTACCTGTCTGTGACACCGGTGAAGAGATATTCTCTCACTTCCTGTCTCTGTGACACCATTGAAGAGATATACTCTCGCTTACTGTATCTGTGACACTATTAAAGAGATATCCCTTCACTTCCTATCTGTAACACCATTGAAGAGATATTTTCTCGCTTCCTGTCTCTGTGACACCATTGAAGAGATATCCCCTCACTTCCTGTCTCTGTGACACCATTGAAGAGATATCCCCTCACTTCCTGTCTCTGTGGCACCATTGAAGAGATATCGTCTCAATTACTGTCTCTGTGACACCATTGAAGAGACATCCCCTGACTTCCTGCCTCTGTGACACCATTGAAGAGATATCTCCTCACTTCTTGTCTCTGTGACACAATTGGAGAGATATCTCCTCACTTCCTGTCTCTGTGACATCATTGAAGAGATACCCCCTCACTTCCTGACTCTGTGACACCATTGAAGAGGTAACCCCTCACTTCCTGTGTCTGTGACACCATTGAAGAGATATCCCTTCACTTCCTGTCTCTGTGACATCATTGAAGAGATACCCCCTCACTTCCTGACTCTGTGAAACCTTTGAAGAGATATCCCTTCACTTCCTGTCTCTGTGACATCATTGAAGAGATATCTCCTCACTTCCTGTCTCTGTGACACCATTGAAGAGATATCCTCTAACTTCCTGTCTCTGTGACACCATTGAAGAGATATCTACTCACTTCCTGTCTCTGTGACACCATTGAAGAGATATCTCCTCACTTCCTGTCTCTGAGACACCATTGAAGAGATATCCTCTCACTTCCTGTCTCTGAGACACCATTGAAGAGATATCCTCTTACTTCCTGTCTCTGTGACATCATTAAGGAGATATACCCTGACTTCCTGTCTCTGTGACACCATTGAAGAGCTATCCCTTCACTTCCTGTCTGTGACACAGTTGAAGAGATATTCTCTCACTTCCTGTCTCTGTGACACCATTGAAGAGATATCCTCTTGCCTCCTGTCTCTGTGACACTATTAAAGGGATATCCCTTCATTTCCTGTCTGCAACACCATTGAAGAGATATTCTCTCGCTTCCTGTCTCTTTGACACCATTGAAGAGATATCCCCTCACTTCCTGTCTCTGTGGCACCATTGAAGATATATCGTCTCAATTACTGTCTCTGTGACACCATTAAAGAGACATCCCCTGAATTTCTGCCTCTGTGACACCATTGAAGAGATATCTCCTCACTTCCTGTCTCTGTGACACCATTAAAGAGATATTCTCCCACTTCCTGTCTCTGTGAAACCATTGAAGAGATATCTCCTCACTTCCTTTCTCTGTGACACCATTCAAGAGATATCTCCTCACTTCCTGTCTCTGTGACACCATTGAAGAGATATCCTTTCACTTCCTGTCTCTGTGACGCCATTGAAGAGAAATCTTCTCGCTTCCTGTCTCTGTGACACTATTGAAGAGATATCTCCTCACTTCCTGTCTCTGTGACACCATTGAAGAGAAATCCTCTCGCTTCCTGTCTCTGTGACACCATTGAAGAGCTTCCCTCTCACTTCCTGTGTCTGTGACACCATTGAAGAGATATCCCTTCACTTCCTGTCTCTGTGACACAATTGAAGAGGTATCCTCTCACTTCCTGTCTCTGTGACACCATTGAAGAAATATCTCCTCACTTTCTGTCTCTGTGACACCATTGAAGATATATCCCCTCACTTCCTGTGTCTGTGACACCATTGAAGAGATATCCCTTCACTTCCTGTCTCTGTGACACCATTGAAGAGATATTTCCTCACTTCCTGTCTCTGTGACACCATTGAAGAGATATCCTCTCACTTCCTGTCTCTGTGACACCATTGGAGAGATATCTCCTCACTTCCTGTCTCTGAGACACCATTGAAGAGATATCCTCTCACTTCCTGTCTCTGTGACACCAATGAAGAGATATCCTCTTACTTCCTGTCTCTGTGACACCATTGAGGAGATATACCCTGACTTCCTGTCTCTGTGACACCATTGAAGAGATAGCCCTTCACTTCCTTTCACTGTGACACCGTTGTAAAGATATTCTCTCGCTTCCTGTCTCTGTGACCATATTGAAGAGATATGCCTTCACTTCCTGACTCTGTGACACCATTGAAGAGATATCCCTTCACTTCCTGTCTCTGTGACACCATTGAAGAGAAATCTTCTCGCTTCCTGTCTCTGTGACACTATTGAAGAGATATCTCCTCACTTCCTGTCTCTGTGACACCATTGAAGAGATATCCTTTCACTTCCTGTCTCTGTGACACCATTGAAGAGAAATCCTCTTGCTTCCTGTCTCTGTGACACCATTGAAGAGTAGGGATGAGCCGAACACCCCCCTGTTCGGTTCGCACTAGAACATGCGAACAGGAAAAAAGTTTGTTCGAACAAGCGAACACCGTTAAAGTCTATGGGACACGAACATGAATAATCAAAAGTGCTAATTTTAAAGGCTAATATGCAAGTTATTGTCATAAAAAGTGTTTGGGGACCCGGGTCCTGCCCCAGGGGACATGGATCAATTCGTTTTAAAAAAGGCCGTTTTTCAGGAGCAGTGATTTTAATAATGCTTAAAGTGAAACAATAAAAGTGTAATATCCCTTTAAATTTCGTAGCTGGGGGGTGTCTATAGTATGCCTGTAAAGGGGCGCATGTGTCCCGTGCTTAGAACAGTCTGACAGCAAAATGACATTTCAAAGGAAAAAAGTTATTTAAAACTACTCGCAGCTATTAATGAATTGCCGGATCGACAATACACATAGAAGTTCATTGATAAAAGCGGCATGAGAATTCCCCACAGGGGAACCCCGAACCAAAATAAAAAAAAAAATGATGTGGGGGTCCCCCTAAATTCCATACCAGGCCCTTCAGGTCTGGTATGGATATTAAGGGGAACCCCGGCCAAAATTAAAAAAAAAAAATGACGTGGGGGTCCCCCTAAATTTCGTACCAGACCCTTCAGGTCTGGTATGGACTTTAAGTGGAACCCTGCGCAAAAAAAAAAAAAACGGCATGGGGTCCCCCCAAAAATCCATACCAGGTGCTTATCCGAGCACGCAACCTCCTGGCAGGCCGCAGGAAAAGAGAGGGGGACGAGAGAGCGCCCCCCCTCCTGAACCGTACCAGGCCACATGCCCTCAACATTGGGATGGTGCTTTGGGGTAGCCCCCCAAAACACCTTGTACCCATGTTGATGAGGACAAGGGCCTCATCCCCACAACCCTGGCCGGTGGTTGTGGGGGTCTGCGGGCGGGGGACTTATCGGAATCTGGAAGCCCCCTTTAACAAGGGGACCCCCAGATCCCGGCCCCCCCCTGTGTGAAATGGTAAGGGGGTACTTACCCCTACCATTTCACTAAAAAACTGTCAAAAATGTTAAAAATGACAAGAGACAGTTTTTGACAATTCCTTTATTTAAATGCTTCTTCTTTCTTCTATCTTCCTTCATCTTCTTCTTCTGGTTCTTCCTCCGGCGTTCTCGTCCAGCATCTCCTCCGCGGCATCTTTTATCTTCTTCTCTTCGGGCCGCTCCGCACCCATGGAATGGGGGGAGGCTCCCGCTCTTCTCTTTATCTTCTTCTCCTCTTCTTCTTCATCTTCTTCTTCATCTTCTTCTCTTCTTCTCTTCTTCATTTTCTTCTCCGGGCCGCTCCGCATCCATGCTGGCATGGAGGGAGGCTCCCGCTGTGTGACGCGTCTCCTCTTCTGACGGTTCTTAAATAACGGGGGCGGGGCTACCCGGTGATCCCGCCCCCTCTGACGCATGGTGACTTGACGGGACTTCCCTGTGACGTCACGGGGAATGCCACTGGGAAGTCCCGTCATGTCCCGTGCGTCACTGGGTGGCCCCGCCCCCCGTTATTTAAGAACCGTCAGAAGAGGAGACGCCGTCACACAGCGGGAGCCTCCCTTCATGCCAGCATGGATGCGGAGCGGCCCGGAGAAGAAAATGAAGAAGAGAAGAAGATGAAGAAGAAGATGAAGAAGAAGAGAAGAAGATGAAGAGAAGAGCGGGAGCCTCCCCCCATGCCATGGGTGCGGAGCGGCCTGAAGAGAAGAAGATAGAAGACGCCGCGGAGGAGATGCTGGACGAGAATGCCAGAGGAAGAACCAGAAGAGCCAGAAGATGAAGGAAGATAGAAGAAAGAAGAAAGAAGAAAGAAGAAAGAAGAAGCATTTAAATAAAGGAATTGTCAAAAACTGTCTCTTGTCATTTTTAACATTTTTGACAGTTTTTTAGTGAAATGGTAGGGGTACAAGTACCACCTTACCATTTCACACAGGGGGGGCCGGGATCTGAGGGTCCCCTTGTTAAAGGGGGCTTCCAGATTCCGATAAGCCCCACGCCCACAGACCCCCACAACCACCGGCCAGGGTTGTGGGGATGAGGCCCTTGTCCTCATCAACATTGGGACAAAGTGTTTTGGGGGGCTACCCCAAAGCACCATCCCAATGTTGAGGGCATGTGGCCTGGTACGGTTCAGGAGGGGGGGCGCTCTCTCGCCCCCCCTCTTTTCCTGCGGCCTGCCAGGTTGCGTGCTCGGATAAGGGTCTGGTGTGGATTTTTGGGGGAACCCCACGCCATTTTTTTTTTTTAGTGCGGGGTTCCCCTTAAACTCCATACCAGACAGGGTCTGGTATGGAATTTAGGGGGACCCCCACGTCATTTTTTTTTTTTAAATTTTGGTTCGGGGTTCCCCTGTGGGGAATTTCCATGCCATTTTTATCAATGAGCTTTTATGTGTATTGTTAGACCGGCAATGCAATAGCCGCAAGTAGTTTTAAATAACTTTTTTCCTTTGAAATGTCATTTTGCTGTCAGACTGTTCTAAACACGGGAAACATGCGCCCCTTTACAGGCATACTATAGACACCTCCCAGGTACGAAATTTAAAGGGATATTACACTTTTATTGTTTGACTTTAAGCATTATTAAAATCACTGCTCCTGAAAAAACAGCCGTTTTTGAAACTTTTTTTTGCATTGATCCATGTCCCCTGGGGCAGGACCCGGGTCCCCAAACACTTTTTATGACAATAACTTGCATATAAGCCTTTAAAATTAGCACTTTTGATTTCTCCCATAGACTTTTAAAGGGTGTTCTGCGGCTTTCGAATTTGCCGCGAACACCCAAAATTGTTCGCTGTTCGGCGAACTTGCGAACAGCCAATGTTCGAGTCGAACATGAGTTCGACTCAAACTCGAAGCTCATCCCTATTGAAGAGATATCCCTTCACATCCTGTCTGTAATAACATTGAAGAGATATTCTCTTGCTTCCCGTCTCTGTGACACCATTGAAGTTGAAGAGATATCCCCTGACTTCCTGTCTCTGTGACACCATTGAAAAGTTATCCCCTGACTTCCTGCCTCTGTGACACCATTGAAGAGATATCTCCTCATTTCCTGTCTCTTTGACACCATTAAAGAGATATCCATTCACTTCCTTTCTCTGTGACATCATTGCAGAGGTATCCCTTCACGTTCTGTCTCTGTGACACCATTGGAGAGATATTCCTTCACTTCCTGTCTCTGTGACACCATTGAAGAGATATCACCTCACTTCCTGTCTCTGTGGCACAATTGAAGAGCTATCCCCTCACTTTCTGTCTCTGTGACACCACTGCAGAGATATCCCTTCACTTCCTGTCTCTGTGACACCATTGAAGAGATATCCCCTCACTTCCTGTCTCTGTGACACAATTAAAGAGATATCCTCTCGCTTCCTGTCTCTGTGACACCATTGAAGATATATTGCCTCACTTCCTGTCTCTGTGACACCATTGAAGAGATATCCTCTCATTTCCTGTCTCTGTGACACCATTGAAGAGATATCCCCTCACTTCCTGTGTCTGTGGCAACATTGAAGAGATATCTCCTCACTTCCTGACTCTGTGAAACCATTGAAGAGATATCTCCTCACTTCCTGTCTCTGTGACACCCTTGAAGAGATATCCTCTCACTTCCTGTCTCTGTGACACCATTGAAGAGATAGCCTTTAACTTCCTGTCTCTGTGACACCATTGTAGAGATATCCCTTCACTTCCTGACTCTGTGACACCATTGAAGAGATATCCCTTCACTTCCTGTCTCTGTGACACCCTTGAAGAGATATCCTCTCACTTCCTGTCTCTGTGACACCATTGAAGAGATATCCTCTCGCTTCCTGTCTCTGTGACTTCGTCTCACTTCCTGTCTGTGACACCATTGAAGAGATATTCCTTCACTTCCTGTCTCTATGACACCACTGACGAGATATCCTCTCGATTCCTGTCTCTGTGACACCACTGAAGATATATTGCCTCACTTCCTGTCTCTGTGACACCACTGCAGAGATATCCCTTCACTTCCTGTCTCTGTAACACCATTGAAGAGATATCCTCTCACTTCCTCTGTCTGTGACACCATTGAAGAGATATCCCTTCACTTCCTGTCTCTGTGACTCCATTGAAGAGATATCCCTTCACTTCCTGTCTCTGTGACACCATTGAAGAGATATTTCCTCACTTCCTGTCTCTGTGACACCATTGAAGAGATATCCTCTAACTTCCTGTCTCTGTGATACCATTGAAGAGATATCTACTCACTTCCCGTCTCTGTGACACCATTGAAGAGATATCTCCTCACTTCCTGTCTCTGTGACACCAATGAATAAATATCCTCTTACTTCCTGTCTCTGTGACACCATTGAGGAGATAGCCCTTCACTTCCTGTCTCTGTGGCACTATTGAAGAGATATCTCCTCATTTCCTGTCTCTGTGACACTATTGAAGAGATATCCCTTCACTTCCTGTCTGTAACACCATTGAAGAGATTTTCTCTTGCTTCCTGTCTCTCTGACACCATTGAAGAGATATCCACTGACTTCCTCCCTCTGTGACACAATTGAAGAGATATCTCCTCACTTCCTGTCTCTGTGACACCATTGAAGAGCTATCCCTTCACTTTCTGTCTTTGTGACACCACTGCAGAGATATTCCTTCACGTCCTGTCTCTGTGACACCATTGAAGAGATATCCCCTCACTTCCTGTCTCTGTAACACCATTGAAGAGATATCCTCTCCCTTCCTGTCTCTGTGACACCATTGAAAATATATTGTCTCACTTCCTGTCTCTGTGACACCATTGAAGAGATATCCTCTCATTTCCTGTCTCTGTGACACAATTGAAGAGATATCTCCTCACTTCCTGTGTCTGTGGCACCATTGAAGAGATATCTCCTCACTTCCTGTCTCTGTGATACCATTGAAGAGATATCTCCTCGCTTCCTGTCTCTGAGACACCATTGAAGAGATATCGTCTCACTTCCTTTCTCTGTGACATCAGTGAAAAGATATCCTCTCACTTCCTTTCTCTGTGACATCAGTGAAGAGATATCCTCTTACTTCCTGTCTCTGTGACACCATTAAGGAGATATACCCTGACTTCCTGTCTCTGCGACACCATTGTAGAGATATCCCTTCACTTCCTGACTCTGTGACACCATTGAAGAGATATCCCTTCATTTCCTGTCTCTGTGACACCCTTGAAGAGATATCCTCTCACTTCCTGTCTCTGTGACACCATTGAAGAGATATCCCTTCTCTTCCTGTTTCTGTGACACCATTGAACAGATATTCTTTCACTTCAAGTCTATGTGACACCATTGAAGAGATGTCCCTTCACTTTCTGTTTCTGTGACACCATTGAACATATATCCCTTCACTTCCTTTCTCTGTGACACCCTTGAAGAGATATCCTCTCACTTCCTGTCTCTGTGACACCATTGAAGATATATTGCCTCACTTCCTGTCTCTGTGACACCACTGCAGAGATATCCCTTCACTTCCTGTCTCTGTAACACCATTGAAGAGATATCCTCTCACTTCCTCTGTCTGTGACACCATTGAAGAGATATCCCTTCACTTCCTGTCTCTGTGACACCATTGAAGAGATATCCCTTCACTTCCTGTCTCTGTGACACCATTGAAGAGATATTTCCTCACTTCCTGTCTCTGTGACACCATTGAAGAGATATTTCCTCACTTCCTGTCTCTGTGACACCATTGAAGAGATATCCTCTAACTTCCTGTCTCTGTGACACCATTGAAGAAATATCTACTCACTTCCTGTCTCTGTGACACCATTGAAGAGATATCTCCTCACTTCCTGTCTCTGTGATACCAATTAAGAAATATCCTCTTACTTCCTGTCTCTGTGACACCATTAAGGAGATAGCCCTTCACTTCCTGTCTCTGTGACACCATTGAAGAGAAATCCTCTCGCTTCCTGTCTCTGTTACACTATTGAAGAGATATCTCCTCATTTCCTGTCTCTGTGACACTATTGAAGAGATATCCCTTCTTTTCCTGTCTGTAACACTATTGAAGAGATATTTTCTCGCTTCCTGTCTCTCTGACACCATTGAAGAGATATCCCCTGACTTCCTCCCTCTGTGACACAATTGAAGAGATATCTCCTCACTTCCTGTCTCTGTGACACCATTGAAAAGCTATCCCCTCACTTTCTGTCTCTCTGACACCACTGCAGAGATATTCCTTCACTTCCTGTCTCTGTGACACCATTGAAGAGATATCCCCTCACTTCCTGTCTCTGTGACACCATTGAAGAGATATCCTCTCCCTTCCAGTCTCTGTGACACCATTGAAGATATATTGTCTCACTTCCTGTCTCTGTGACACCATTGAAGAGATATCCTCTTATTTCCTGTCTCTGTGACACAATTGAAGAGATATCTCCTCACTTCCTGTGTCTGGGGCACCATTGAAGAGATATCTCCTCACTTCCTGTCTCTGTGATGCCATTGAAGAGATATCTCCTCACTTCCTGTCTCTGTGACACCATTGGGGAGATATCTCCCCACTTCCTGTCTCTGAGACACCATTGAAGAGATATCCTCTCACTTCCTTTCTCTGTGACATCAGTGAAGAGATATCCTCTTACTTCCTGTCTCTGTGACACCATTAAGGAGATATACCCTGACATCCTGTCTCTGCGACACTATTGTAGAGATATCCCTTCACTTCCTGACTCTGTGACACCATTGAAGAGATATCCCTTCATTTCCTGTCTCTGTGACACCCTTGAAGAGATATCCTCTCACTTCCTGTCTCTGTGACACAATTGAAGAGATATCCCTTCTCTTCCTGTTTCTGTGACACCATTGAAGAGATATTCCTTCACTTCAAGTCTATGTGACACCATTGAAGAGATATCCCTTCACTTCCTGTTTTTGTGACACCATTGAACATATATCCCTTCACTTCCTTTCTCTGTGACACCCTTGAAGAGATATCCTCTCACTTACTATCTCTGTGACACCATTGAACATATATTGCCTCACTTCCTGTCTCTGTGACACCACTGCAGAGATATCCCTTCACTTCCTGTCTCTGTAACACCATTGAAGAGATATCCTCTCACTTCCTCTGTCTGTGACACCATTGAAGAGATATCCCTTCACTTCCTGTCTCTGTGACACCATTGAAGAGATATTTCCTCACTTCCTGTCTCTGTGACACCATTGAAGAGATATCCTCTAACTCCCTGTCTCTGTGACACCATTGAAGAAATATCTACTCACTTCCTGTCTCTGTGACACCATTGAAGAGATATCTCCTCACTTCCTGTCTCTGTGATACCAATTAAGAAATATCCTCTTACTTCCTGTCTCTGTGACACCATTAAGGAGATAGCCCTTCACTTCCTGTCTCTGTGACACCATTGAAGAGAAATCCTCTCGCTTCCTGTCTCTGTCACACTATTGAAGAGATATCTCCTCATTTCCTGTCTCTGTGACACTATTGAAGAGATATCCCTTCACTTCCTGTCTGTAACACCATTGAAGAGATATTCTCTTGCTTCCTGTCTCTCTGACACCATTGAAGAGATATCCCCTGACTTCCTCCCTCTGTGACACAATTGAAGAGATATCTCCTCACTTCCTGTCTCTGTGACACCATTGAAGAGATATCACCTCACTTCCTGTCTCTGTGACACCATGAAGAGATATCCTCTCCCTTCCTGTCTCTGTGACACCATTGAAGATATATTGTCTCACTTCCTGTCTCTGTGACACCATTGAAGATATATCCTCTTATTTCCTGTCTCTGTGACACAATTGAAGAGATATCTCCACACTTCCTGTGTCTGTGGCACCATTGAAGAGATATCTCCTCACTTCCTGTCTCTGTGATACCATTGAAGAGATATCTCCTCACTTCCTGTCTCTGTGACACCATTGGAGAGATATCTCCTCACTTCCTGTCTCTGTGACACCCTTGAAGAGATATCCTCTCACTTCCTGTCTCTGTGACACCATTGAAGAGATATCCCTTCTCTTCCTGTTTCTGTGACACCATTGAACAGATATTCCTTCACTTCAAGTCTATGTGACACCATTGAAGAGATATCCCTTCACTTCCTGTTTCTGTGACACCATTGAAAATATATCCCTTTACTTCCTTTCTCCGTGATAACCTTGAAGAGATATCCTCTCACTTCCTGTCTCTGTGACACCATTGAAGAGATATCCCTTCACTTCCTGTCTCTGTGACACCATTGAAGAGATATCTCCTCACTTCCTGTCTCTGTGACACCATTGATGAGATATCCTCTAACTTCCTGTCTCTGTGACACCATTGAAGAGATATCCACTCACTCCCTGTCTCTGTGACACCATTGAAGAGATGTCCTCTCACTTCCTGTCTCTGAGACACCATTGAAGAGATATCTCCTCACTTCCTGTCTCTGTGACACCATTGATGAGATATCCCCTCACTTCCTGTCTCTGTGACACCTTTGAAGAGATATCGCCTCACTTCCTGTCTCGGTGACACAATTGAAGAGATATTGCCTCACTTCCTGTCTCAGTGACACCATTGAAGAGATATATCCTCACTTCCTGTCTCTGTGACACCATTGAAGAGATATATTATCACTTCCTGTCTCTGTGACACCATTGAAGAGATATCCTCTCACTTCCTGTCTCGGTGACACCATTGAAGAGATATCGCCTCACTTCCTGTTTCTGTGACACCATTGAAAATATATCCCTTTACTTACTTTTTCCGTGACACCCTTGAAGAGATATCCTCTCACTTCCTGTCTCTGTGACACCATTGAAGAGATATCCCTTCACTTCCTGTCTCTGTGACACCATTGAAGAGATATCCCTTCACTTCCTGTTTCTGTGACACCATTGAAAATATATCCCTTTACTTCCTTTCTCCGTGACACCATTGAAGAGATATCCCTTCACTTCCTGTCTCTGTGACACCATTGAAGAGATATCACTTCACTTCCTGTCTCTGTGACACCATTGAAGAGATATCTCCTCACTTCCTGTCTCTGTGACACCATTGATGAGATACCCTCTAACTTCCTGTCTCTGTGACACCATTGAAGAGATATCCACTCACTCCCTGTCTCTGTGACACTATTGAAGAGATATCACTTCACTTCCTGTCTCTGTGACACCATTGAAGAGATATCTCCTCACTTCCTGTCTCTGTGACACCATTGAAGAGATATCACTTCACTTCCTGTCTCTGTGACACCATTGAAGAGATATCTCCTCACTTCCTGTCTCTGTGACACCATTGATGAGATACCCTCTAACTTCCTGTCTCTGAGACACCATTGAAGAGATATCTCCTCACTTCCTGTCTCTGTGACACCATTGATGAGATATCCCCTCACTTCCTGTCTCTGTGACACCTTTGAAGAGATATCGCCTCACTTCCTGTCTCGGTGACACCATTGAAGAGATATCGCCTCACTTCCTGTCTCAGTGACACCATTGAAGAGATATATCCTCACTTCCTGTCTCTGTGACACCATTGAAGAGATATATTATCACTTCCTGTCTCTGTGACACCATTGAAGAGATATCCCCTCACTTCCTGTCTCTGTGACACCATTGAAGAGATATCGCCTCACTTCCTGTCTCGGTGACACCATTGAAGAGATATCGCCTCACTTCCTGTTTCTGTGACACCATTGAAAATATATCCCTTTACTTCCTTTCTCCGTGACACCCTTGAAGAGATATCCTCTCACTTCCTGTCTCTGTGACACCATTGAAGAGATATCCACTCACTCCCTGTCTCTGCGACACCATTGATGAGATATCCCCTCACTTCCTGTCTCTGTGACACCTCTGAAGAGATATCGCCTCACTTCCTGTCTCGGTGACACCATTGAAGAGATATTGCCTCACTTCCTGTCTCAGTGACACCATTGAAGAGATATATCCTCACTTCCTGTCTCTGTGACACCATTGAAGAGATATATTATCACTTCCTGTCTCTGTGACACCATTGAAGAGATATCGCCTCACTTCCTGTTTCTGTGACACCATTGAAAATATATCCCTTTACTTCCTTTCTCCGTGACACCCTTGAAGAGATATCCTCTCACTTCCTGTCTCTGTGACACCATTGAAGAGATATCCCTTCACTTCCTGTCTCTGTGACACCATTGAAGAGATATCACTTCACTTCCTGTCTCTGTGACACCATTGATGAGATACCCTCTAACTTCCTGTCTCTGTGACACCATTGAAGAGATATCCACTCACTCCCTGTCTCTGTGACACTATTGAAGAGATGTCCTCTCACTTCCTGTCTCTGAGACACCATTGAAGAGATATCGCCTCAATTCCTGTCTCGGTGACACCATTGAAGAGATATCGCCTCACTTCCTGTCTCAGTGACACCATTGAAGAGATATATCCTCACTTCCTGTCTCTGTGACACCATTGAAGATATATATTATCACTTCCTGTCTCTGTGACACCATTGAAGAGATATCGTCTCACTTCCTGTCTCAGTGACAACAATGAATAGATACCACCCAGGTGTGTTAGAAAAGCGAATGATATTCGCTTTCCTAACACTGAGTTGCCTCTCTGCCAATCAGGTGCTCGGGTCTGTTACCTGAAACGACAGGCTCTGTGATTGGATGACTATCAGGAGGAGACGCATGGAGGACACCACTCGCCCCAACGAGGCAGGGTAAGTGCCGGGCAGACGGGGGGGGGGGGGGGCGGGGGGCTCACAATGGGGCTGCAAGTTCTGTTTTTTTTTTAGAATTTTTCCGGTTGAGTCCCCCAAAAAATTTTGAGCACCAACCGCCACTGGACAGCAGGGGGCAGAGAAACAGCAGGACACTGATCTTCCCTGGGATTATATGTGCGGGGGGGGGGGGTGCAGCACAAGTCTAACCAATGAAGGACAGGAAAGCTTTGGTCCCAATTAAAATGCAAAGAAATAAACTGAGCGGGATGGATGTGCTGTCATGCTTAGTGTGGTCAGTAATAAGAAAGCAGAGGGACTGGCGGGATCACCGGGGATCTCACACAAAGAGAACCTATCAGTACATGGGACAGCAGACACATATCGGGGGAGGGGATGGGGGGGACACTGTAAGTCCTCCTTATTATTTACTGAGCTGATTGAGGCCCCTCTATTGGTGGGAACAGACAGACCCCTCTTCCCCCTCCCCGATGCGTTGCGTCCGCTGTCATGTATATTTCATGAAAGGCCAGAGTGTTGCTCGGGCAGCGAAGCGTGTGTGCGGATTGTTGTGTCTGTATGTTGCAGGCGGGAGACTCTGATGTATTATTTATTCTATCAGTAGGGGGGGCAATTCCTGTATGATGAGAGGAGCAACGCATGATCTGTGTGCGATACCGAGACATGACCGATCGTTCCATTACAGAGGACCCCAAAACAACATGAGAGCCCCCCCATCCTGACTCTCATGTCATCACTAACCCTTTCATTGCTGGAGTCAGGATGGGGGGGGCTCTCATGTCATCACTAACCCTTTCATTGCTGGAGTCAGGATGGGGGGGGCTCTCATGTCATCACCAACCCTTTCATTACTGGAGTCAGGATTGGGGGGGCTCTGATGTCATCACTAACCCTTTCATTGCTGGAGTCATGATGGGGGGGCTCTCATGTCATCACTAACCCTTTCATTGCTGGAGTCAGGATGGGGGGGCTCTCATGTCATCACTAACCCTTTCATTGCTGGAGTCAGGATGGGGGGGGCTCTCATGTCATCACTAACCCTTTCATTGCTGGAGTCAGGATGGGGGGGGCTCTCATGTCATCACCAACCCTTTCATTACTGGAGTCAGGATTGGGGGGGCTCTGATGTCATCACTAACCCTTTCATTGCTGGAGTCATGATGGGGGGGGCTCTCATGTCATCACTAACCCTTTCATTGCTGGAGTCATGATGGGGGGGCTCTCATGTCATCACTAACCCTTTCATTGCTGGAGTCAGGATGGGGGGGCTCTCATGTCATCACTAACCCTTTCATTGCTGGAGTCAGGATGGGGGGCTCTAATGTCATCACTAACCCTTTCATTGCTGGAGTCAGGATGGGGGGGCTCTGATGTCATCACTAACCCTTTCATTGCTGGAGTCAGGATGGGGGGGGCTCTCATATCATCACTAACCCTTTCATTGCTGGAGTCAGGATGGGGGGCTCTAATGTCATCACTAACCCTTTCATTGCTGGAGTCAGGATGGGGGGGGCTCTCATGTCATCACTAACCCTTTCATTGCTGGAGTCAGGATGGTGGGGGCTCTCATGTCATTAATAACCCTTTAATTGCTGGAGTCAGGATGGGGGGGCTCTAATGTCATCACTAACCCTTTCATTGCTGGAGTCAGGATGGGGGGCTCTAATGTCATCACTAACCCTTTCAGTGCTGGAGTCAGGATGGGGGGGGGGCTCTCATGTCATCACTAACCCTTTAATTGCTGGAGTCAGGATGGGGGGGCTCTGATGTCATCACTAACCCTTTCACTGCTGGAGTCAGGATGGGGGGGGCTCTGATGTCATCACTAACCCTTTCATTGCTGGAGTCAGGATGGGGGGCTCTGATGTCATCACTAACCCTTTCATTGCTGGAGTCAGGATGGGGGGCTCTCATGTCATCACTAACCCTTTCATTGCTGGAGTCAGGATGGGGGGCTCTGATGTCATCACTAACCCTTTCATTGCTGGAGTCAGGATGGGGGGGGGCTCTCATGTCATCACTAACCCTTTCATTGCTGGAGTCAGGATGGGGGGGGCTCTAATGTCATCACTAACCCTTTCATTGCTGGAGTCAGGATGGGGGGGCTCTGATGTCATCACTAACCCTTTCACTGCTGGAGTCAGGATGGGGGGGCTCTCATGTCATCACTAACCCTTTCATTGCTGGAGTCAGGATGGGGGGCTCTAATGTCATCACTAACCCTTTCACTGCGGAGTCAGGATGGGGGGGGCTCTCATGTCATCACTAACCCTTTCATTGCTGGAGTCAGGATGAGGGGGCTCTCATGTCATCACTAACACTTTCATTGCTGGAGTCTGGATGGGGGGGCTCTCATGTCATCACTAACCCTTTCATTGCTGGAGTCAGGATGGGGGGCTCTAATGTCATCACTAACCCTTTCATTGCTGGAGTCAGGATGGGGGGGGCTCTGATGTCATCAATAACCCTTTCACTGCTGGAGTCAGGATGGGGGGGGGCTCATTTCATCACTAACCCTTTCATTGCTGGAGTCAGGATAGGGGGGGGGCTCTCATGTCATCAATAACCCTTTCACTGCTGGAGTCAGGATGGGGGGGCTCATTTCATCACTAACCCTTTCATTGCTGGAGTCAGGATGGGGGGGGGGCTCTCATATAATCACTAACCCTTTCATTGCTGGAGTCAGGATGGGGGGGGGCTCTCATATCATCTCTAACCCTTTTCATTGCTGGAGTCTGGATGGGGGGCTCTCATGTCACCACTAACCCTTTCATTGCTGGAGTCAGGATGGGGGGGCTCTCATGTCATCACTAACCCTTTCATTGCTGGAGTCTGGATGGGGGGCTCTCATGTCACCACTAACCCTTTCATTGCTGGAGTCAGGATGGGGGGGCTCTCATGTCACCACTAACCCTTTCATTGCTGGAGTCAGGATGGGGGGGCTCTCATGTCATCACTAACCCTTTCATTGCTGGAGTCAGGATGGGGGGCTCTCATGTCATCACTAACCCTTTCATTGCTGGAGTCAGGATGGGGGGGCTCTCATGTCATTACTAACCTTTTCATTGCTGGAGTCAGGATGGGGGGGCTCTCATATCATCTCTAACCCTTTCATTGCTGGAGTCAGGATGGGGGGGCTCTGATGTCATCACTAACCCTTTCATTGCTGGAGTCAGGATGGGGGGGCTCTCATGTCATCACTAACCTTTTCATTGCTGGAGTCAGGATGGGGGGGGCTCTGAATGTCATCACTAACCCTTTCATTGCTGGAGTCAGGATGGGGGGGCTCTCATGTCATCACTAACCCTTTCATTGCTGGAGTCATGATGGGGGGGCTCTCATGTCATCACTAACCCTTTCATTGCTGGAGTCAGGATGGGGGGGCTCTGATGTCATCACTAACCCTTTCATTGCTGGAGTCAGGATGGGGGGGGGCTCTCATGTCATCACTAACCCTTTCATTGCTGGAGTCATGATGGGGGGGCTCTCATGTCATCACTAACCCCTTTATTGCTGGAGTCAGGATGGGGGGGCTCTCATGTCATCACTAACCCTTTCATTGCTGGAGTCAGGATGGGGGGGCTCTGATGTCATCACTAACCCTTTCATTGCTGGAGTCAGGATGGGGGGGGGGCTCATTTCATCACTAACCCTTTCATTGCTGGAGTCAGGATGGGGGGGCTCTGATGTCATCACTAACCCTTTCATTGCTGGAGTCAGGATGGGGGGCTCTGATATCATCACTAACCCTTTCATTGCTGGAGACAGGATGGGGGGGGGCTCTCATGTCATCACTAACCCTTTCATTGCTGGAGTCAGGATGGGGGGGGCTCTCATGTCATCACCAACCCTTTCATTACTGGAGTCAGGATTGGGGGGGCTCTGATGTCATCACTAACCCTTTCATTGCTGGAGTCATGATGGGGGGGGCTCTCATGTCATCACTAACCCTTTCATTGCTGGAGTCAGGATGGGGGGGCTCTCATGTCATCACTAACCCTTTCATTGCTGGAGTCAGGATGGGGGGGGCTCTCATGTCATCACTAACCCTTTCATTGCTGGAGTCAGGATGGGGGGGGCTCTCATGTCATCACCAACCCTTTCATTACTGGAGTCAGGATTGGGGGGGCTCTGATGTCATCACTAACCCTTTCATTGCTGGAGTCATGATGGGGGGGGCTCTCATGTCATCACTAACCCTTTCTTTCATTGCTGGAGTCATGATGGGGGGGCTCTCATGTCATCACTAACCCTTTCATTGCTGGAGTCAGGATGGGGGGGCTCTCATGTCATCACTAACCCTTTCATTGCTGGAGTCAGGATGGGGGGCTCTAATGTCATCACTAACCCTTTCATTGCTGGAGTCAGGATGGGGGGGGCTCTGATGTCATCACTAACCCTTTCATTGCTGGAGTCAGGATGGGGGGGGCTCTCATATCATCACTAACCCTTTCATTGCTGGAGTCAGGATGGGGGGCTCTAATGTCATCACTAACCCTTTCATTGCTGGAGTCAGGATGGGGGGGGCTCTCATGTCATCACTAACCCTTTCATTGCTGGAGTCAGGATGGTGGGGGCTCTCATGTCATTAATAACCCTTTAATTGCTGGAGTCAGGATGGGGGGGCTCTAATGTCATCACTAACCCTTTCATTGCTGGAGTCAGGATGGGGGGCTCTAATGTCATCACTAACCCTTTCATTGCTGGAGTCAGGATGGGGGGGGCTCTCATGTCATCACTAACCCTTTAATTGCTGGAGTCAGGATGGGGGGGCTCTGATGTCATCACTAACCCTTTCACTGCTGGAGTCAGGATGGGGGGGGCTCTGATGTCATCACTAACCCTTTCATTGCTGGAGTCAGGATGGGGGGCTCTGATGTCATCACTAACCCTTTCATTGCTGGAGTCAGGATGGGGGGGCTCTCATGTCATCACTAACCCTTTCATTGCTGGAGTCAGGATGGGGGGGCTCTCATGTCATCACTAACCCTTTCATTGCTGGAGTCAGGATGGGGGGCTCTAATGTCATCACTAACCCTTTCATTGCTGGAGTCAGGATGGGGGGGCTCTAATGTCATCACTAACCCTTTCATTGCTGGAGTCAGGATGGGGGGGCTCTGATGTCATCACTAACCCTTTCACTGCTGGAGTCAGGATGGGGGGGCTCTGATGTCATCACTAACCCTTTCACTGCTGGAGTCAGGATGGGGGGGGCTCTGATGTCATCACTAACCCTTTCACTGCTGGAGTCAGGATGGGGGGGCTCTCATGTCATCACTAACCCTTTCATTGCTGGAGTCAGGATGGGGGGGCTCTCATGTCATCACTAACCCTTTCATTGCTGGAGTCAGGATGGGGGGGCTCTCATGTCATCACTAACCCTTTCATTGCTGGAGTCAGGATGGGGGGGGCTCTAATGTCATCACTAACCCTTTCATTGCTGGAGTCAGGATGGGGGGGCTCTGATGTCATCACTAACCCTTTCACTGCTGGAGTCAGGATGGGGGGGCTCTGATGTCATCACTAACCCTTTCACTGCTGGAGTCAGGATGGGGGGGCTCTGATGTCATCACTAACCCTTTCACTGCTGGAGTCAGGATGGGGGGGCTCTAATGTCATCACTAACCCTTTCACTGCGGAGTCAGGATGGGGGGGGCTCTCATGTCATCACTAACCCTTTCATTGCTGGAGTCAGGATGGGGGGGCTCTCATGTCATCACTAACACTTTCATTGCTGGAGTCTGGATGGGGGGGCTCTCATGTCATCACTAACCCTTTCATTGCTGGAGTCAGGATGGGGGGCTCTAATGTCATCACTAACCCTTTCATTGCTGGAGTCAGGATGGGGGGGGCTCTGATGTCATCAATAACCCTTTCACTGCTGGAGTCAGGATGGGGGGGGGCTCATTTCATCACTAACCCTTTCATTGCTGGAGTCAGGATAGGGGGGGGGCTCTCATGTCATCAATAACCCTTTCACTGCTGGAGTCAGGATGGGGGGGCTCATTTCATCACTAACCCTTTTATTGCTGGAGTCAGGATGGGGGGGGGCTCTCATATAATCACTAACCCTTTCATTGCTGGAGTCAGGATGGGGGGGGCTCTCATATCATCTCTAACCCTTTCATTGCTGGAGTCTGGATGGGGGGCTCTCATGTCACCACTAACCCTTTCATTGCTGGAGTCAGGATGGGGGGGCTCTCATGTCATCACTAACCCTTTCATTGCTGGAGTCTGGATGGGGGGGCTCTCATGTCACCACTAACCCTTTCATTGCTGGAGTCAGGATGGGGGGGCTCTCATGTCACCACTAACCCTTTCATTACTGGAGTCAGGATGGGGGGCTCTGATGTCATCACTAACCCTTTCATTGCTGGAGTCAGGATGGGGGGGCTCTAATGTCATTACTAACCTTTTCATTGCTGGAGTCAGGATGGGGGGGCTCTCATATCATCTCTAACCCTTTCATTGCTGGAGTCAGGATGGGGGGGCTCTGATGTCATCACTAACCCTTTCATTGCTGGAGTCAGGATGGGGGGGCTCTCATGTCATCACTAACCTTTTCATTGCTGGAGTCAGGATGGGGGGGGGCTCTAATGTCATCACTAACCCTTTCATTGCTGGAGTCAGGATGGGGGGGCTCTCATGTCATCACTAACCCTTTCATTGCTGGAGTCATGATGGGGGGGCTCTCATGTCATCACTAACCCTTTCATTGCTGGAGTCAGGATGGGGGGGCTCTGATGTCATCACTAACCCTTTCATTGCTGGAGTCAGGATGGGGGGGCTCTCATGTCATCACTAACCCTTTCATTGCTGGAGTCATGATGGGGGGGCTCTCATGTCATCACTAACCCCTTTATTGCTGGAGTCAGGATGGGGGGGGCTCTCATGTCATCACTAACCCTTTCATTGCTGGAGTCAGGATGGGGGGGCTCTGATGTCATCACTAACCCTTTCATTGCTGGAGTCAGGATGGGGGGGGGGCTCATTTCATCACTAACCCTTTCATTGCTGGAGTCAGGATGGGGGGGCTCTGATGTCATCACTAACCCTTTCATTGCTGGAGTCAGGATGGGGGGCTCTGATATCATCACTAACCCTTTCATTGCTGGAGACAGGATGGGGGGGCTCTCATGTCATCACTAATCCTTTCATTGCTGGAGTCAGGATGGGGGGGGGCTCTGATGTCTTCACTAACCCTTTCACTTGTGCAGTCAGGAGGGGGGGGCTCTGATGTCATCACTAACCCTTTCATTTCTGGAGTCAGGATGGGGGGCTCTCATGTCATCACTAACCCTTTCATTGCTGGAGTCAGGATGGGGGGGCTCTCATGTCATCACTAACCCTTTCATTGCTGGAGTCAGGATGGGGGGCTCTCATGTCATCACTAATCCTTTCATTTCTGGAGTCAGGATGGGGGGGCTCTCATGTCATCACTAATCCTTTCATTTCTGGAGTCAGGATGGGGGGGCTCTCATGTCATCACTAACCCTTTCATTGCTGGAGTCAGGATGGGGGGGCTCTCATGTCATCACTAACCCTTTCATTAATGGAGTCAGGATGGGGGGGCTCTCATGTCATTAATAACCCTTTCATTGCTGGAGTCAGGATGGGGGGGCTCTGATATCATCACTAACCCTTTCATTGCTGGAGTCAGGATGGGGGGGCTCTCATATCATCACTAACCCTTTCATTGCTGGAGTCAGGATGGGGGGGCTCTCATGTCATCACTAACCCTTTCATTGCTGGAGTCAGGATGGGGGGGCTCTCATGTCATCAATAACCCTTTCATTGCTGGAGTCAGGATGGGGGGGCTCTCATGTCATCACTAACCCTTTCATTGCTGGAGTCAGGATGGGGGGGCTCTCATGTCATCACTAACCCTTTCATTGCTGGAGTCAGGATGGGGGGGGAGCTCTCATATCATCACTAACCCTTTCATTGCTGGAGTCAGGATGGGGGGGCTCTCATGTCATCACTAACCCTTTCATTGCTGGAGTCAGGATGGGGGGGGAGCTCTCATATCATCACTAACCCTTTCATTGCTGGAGTCAGGATGGGGGGGCTCTCATGTCATCACTAATCCTTTCATTGCTGGAGTCAGGATGGGGGGGGCTCTCATATCATCACTAACCCTTTCATTGCTGGAGTCAGGATGGGGGGGCTCTCATGTCATCAATAACCCTTTCATTGCTGGAGTCAGGATGGGGGGGGCTCTCATGTCATAATTAACCCTTTCATTGCTGGAGTCAGGATGGGGGGGGCTCTCATATCATCACTAACCCTTTCATTGCTGGAGTCAGGATGGGGGGGCTCTCATATAATCACTAACCCTTTCATTGCTGGAGTCAGGATGGGGGGGGCTCTCATATCATCACTAACCCTTTCATTGCTGGAGTCAGGATGGGGGGGGGCTCATTTCATCACTAACCCTTTCATTGCTGGAGTCAGGATGGGGGGGCTCTGATGTCATCACTAACCCTTTCATTGCTGGAGTCAGGATGGGGGGCTCTGATATCATCACTAACCCTTTCATTGCTGGAGACAGGATGGGGGGGCTCTCATGTCATCACTAATCCTTTCATTGCTGGAGTCAGGATGGGGGGGGGCTCTGATGTCTTCACTAACCCTTTCACTTGTGCAGTCAGGAGGGGGGGGCTCTGATGTCATCACTAACCCTTTCATTTCTGGAGTCAGGATGGGGGGCTCTCATGTCATCACTAACCCTTTCATTGCTGGAGTCAGGATGGGGGGGCTCTCATGTCATCACTAACCCTTTCATTGCTGGAGTCAGGATGGGGGGCTCTCATGTCATCACTAATCCTTTCATTGCTGGAGTCAGGATGGGGGGGCTCTGATATCATCACTAACCCTTTCATTGCTGGAGACAGGATGGGGGGGCTCTCATGTCATCACTAATCCTTTCATTTCTGGAGTCAGGATGGGGGGGCTCTCATGTCATCACTAATCCTTTCATTTCTGGAGTCAGGATGGGGGGGGGCTCTCATGTCATCACTAACCCTTTCATTGCTGGAGTCAGGATGGGGGGGCTCTCATGTCATTAATAACCCTTTCATTGCTGGAGTCAGGATGGGGGGGCTCTGATATCATCACTAACCCTTTCATTGCTGGAGTCAGGATGGGGGGGCTCTCATATCATCACTAACCCTTTCATTGCTGGAGTCAGGATGGGGGGGCTCTCATGTCATCACTAACCCTTTCATTGCTGGAGTCAGGATGGGGGGGCTCTCATGTCATCAATAACCCTTTCATTGCTGGAGTCAGGATGGGGGGGCTCTCATGTCATCACTAACCCTTTCATTGCTGGAGTCAGGATGGGGGGGGGGCTCTCATGTCATCACTAACCCTTTCATTGCTGGAGTCAGGATGGGGGGGGAGCTCTCATATCATCACTAACCCTTTCATTGCTGGAGTCAGGATGGGGGGGCTCTAATGTCATCACTAATCCTTTCATTGCTGGAGTCAGGATGGGGGGGGCTCTCATATCATCACTAACCCTTTCATTGCTGGAGTCAGGATGGGGGGGCTCTCATGTCATCACTAACCCTTTCATTGCTGGAGTCAGGATGGGGGGGGCTCTCATGTCATAATTAACCCTTTCATTGCTGGAGTCAGGATGGGGGGGGCTCTCATATCATCACTAACCCTTTCATTGCTGGAGTCAGGATGGGGGGGCTCTCATATAATCACTAACCCTTTCATTGCTGGAGTCAGGATGGGGGGGGCTCTCATATCATCACTAACCCTTTCATTGCTGGAGTCAGGATGGGGGGGCTCTCATGTCATCACTAACCCTTTCATTGCTGGAGTCAGGATGGGGGGGGCTCTCATGTCATCAATAACCCTTTCATTGCTGGAGTCAGGATGGGGGGGCTCTCATGTCATCACTAACCCTTTCATTGCCGGAGTCAAGATGGGGGGGGCTCTCATGTCATCTCTAACCCTTTCATTGCTGGAGTCATGATGGGGGGGCTCTAATGTCATCACTAACCCTTTCACTTGTGGAGTCAGGATGGGGGGGGCTCTCATGTCATCACTAACCCTTTCATTGCTGGAGTCAGGATGGGGGGGCTCTGATGTCATCACTAACCCTTTCATTACTGGAGTCAGGATGGGGGGGCTCTCATATCATCACTAACCCTTTCATTGCTGGAGTCAGGATGGGGGAGGGGCTCTGATGTCATCACTAACCCTTTCATTAATGGAATCAGGATGGGGGGGCTCTCATGTCATCACTAACCCTTTCATTGCTGGAGTCAGGATGGGGGGGGGGGGCTCTCATGTCATCACTAACCCTTTCATTGCTGGAGTCATGATGGGGGGGCTCTCATGTCATCACTAACCCTTTCATTGCTGGAGTCATGATGGGGGGGCTCTCATGTCATCACTAACCCTTTCATTGCTGGAGTCAGGATGGGGGGGGCTCTGATGTCATCACTAACCCTTTCATTGCTGGAGTTAGGATGGGGGGGGCTCTGATGTCATCACTAACCCTCTTATTGCTGGAGTCAGGATGGGGGGGCTCTGATGTCATCACTAACCCTTTCATTGCTGGAGTCAGGATGGGGGGGCTCTCATGTCATCACTAACCCTTTTATTGCTGGAGTCAGGATGGGGGGGCTCTCATATCATCACTAACCCTTTCATTGCTGGAGTCAGGATGGGGGGGCTCTAATGTCATCACAAACCTTTTCATTGCTGGAGTCAGGATGGGGGGGGGCTCTCATGTCATCACTAACCCTTTCATTTCTGGAGTCAGGATGGGGGGGCTCTCATGTCATCACCAACCCTTTCATTGCCGGAGTCAAGATGGGGGGACTCTCATGTCATCACTAACCCTTTCATTGCTGGAGTCAGGATGGGGGGGCTCACATGTCATCACTAACCCTTTCATTGCTGGAGTCTGGATGGGGGGGCTCTCATGTCATCACTAACCCTTTCATTGCTGGAGTCAGGATGGGGGGCTCTAATGTCATCACTAACCCTTTCATTGCTGGAGTCAGGATGGGGGGGGCTCTGATGTCATCAATAACCCTTTCACTGCTGGAGTCAGGATGGGGGGGGGCTCATTTCATCACTAACCCTTTCATTGCTGGAGTCAGGATAGGGGGGGGGCTCTCATGTCATCAATAACCCTTTCACTGCTGGAGTCAGGATGGGGGGGCTCATTTCATCACTAACCCTTTCATTGCTGGAGTCAGGATGGGGGGGGGCTCTCATATAATCACTAACCCTTTCATTGCTGGAGTCAGGATGGGGGGGGCTCTCATATCATCTCTAACCCTTTCATTGCTGGAGTCTGGATGGGGGGCTCTCATGTCACCACTAACCCTTTCATTGCTGGAGTCAGGATGGGGGGGCTCTCATGTCATCACTAACCCTTTCATTGCTGGAGTCTGGATGGGGGGGCTCTCATGTCACCACTAACCCTTTCATTGCTGGAGTCAGGATGGGGGGGCTCTCATGTCACCACTAACCCTTTCATTGCTGGAGTCAGGATGGGGGGGCTCTCATGTCATCACTAACCCTTTCATTACTGGAGTCAGGATGGGGGGCTCTGATGTCATCACTAACCCTTTCATTGCTGGAGTCAGGATGGGGGGGCTCTAATGTCATTACTAACCTTTTCATTGCTGGAGTCAGGATGGGGGGGCTCTCATATCATCTCTAACCCTTTCATTGCTGGAGTCAGGATGGGGGGGCTCTCATGTCATCACTAACCCTTTCATTGCTGGAGTCAGGATGGGGGGGCTCTGATGTCATCACTAACCCTTTCACTGCGGAGTCAGGATGGGGGGGCTCTGATGTCATCACTAACCCTTTCACTGCGGAGTCAGGATGGGGGGGCTCTCATGTCATCACTAACCCTTTCATTGCTGGAGTCAGGATGGGGGGGCTCTCATGTCATCACTAACCCTTTCATTGCCGGAGTCAAGATGGGGGGACTCTCATGTCATCACTAACCCTTTCATTGCTGGAGTCAGGATGGGGGGGCTCTCATGTAATTACTAACCCTTTCATTGCTGGAGTCAGGATGGGGGGCTCTAATGTCATCACTAACCCTTTCATTGCTGGAGTCAGGATGGGGGGGGCTCTCATATCATCGCTAACCCTTTCATTGCTGGAGTCAGGATGGGGGGCTCTAATGTCATCACTAACCCTTTCATTGCTGGAGTCTGGATGGGGGGGCTCTCATGTCATCAATAACCCTTTCATTGCTGGAGTCAGGATGGGGGGATCTAATGTCATCACTAACACTTTCATTGCTGGAGTCAGGATGGGGGGGCTCTCATGTCATCACTAACCCTTTCATTGCTGGAGTCAGGATGGGGGGGGCTCTCATGTCATCACTAACCCTTTCATTGCTGGAGTCAGGATGGGGGCTCTCATGTCATCACTAACCTTTCATTGCTGGAGTCAGGATGGGGGGGGGGGGGCTCTCATATCATCACAAATCCTTTCATTGCTGGAGTCAGGATGGGGGGGCTCTCATTTCATCACTAACCCTTTCATTGCTGGAGTCAGGATGGGGGGGCTCTGATGTCATCACTAACCCTTTCATTGCTGGAGTCAGGATGGGGGGGGCTCATTTCATCACTAACCCTTTCATTGCTGGAGTCAGGATGGGGGGGCTCTCATGTCATCACTAACCCTTTCATTGCTGGAGTCAGGATGGGGGGGCTCTCATGTCATCAATAACCCTTTCACTGCTGGAGTCAGGATGGGGGGGGGCTCATTTCATCACTAACCCTTTCATTGCTGGAGTCAGGATGGGGGGGGCTCTGATGTCTTCACTAACCCTTTCACTTGTGCAGTCAGGAGGGGGGGGCTCTGATGTCATCACTAACCCTTTCATTTCTGGAGTCAGGATGGGGGGCTCTCATGTCATCACTAACCCTTTCATTGCTGGAGTCAGGATGGGGGGGCTCTCATGTCATCACTAATCCTTTCATTGCTGGAGTCAGGATGGGGGGGGCTCTCATGTCATTAATAACCCTTTCATTGCTGGAGTCAGGATGGGGGGGCTCTCATGTCATCACTAATCCTTTCATTGCTGGAGTCAGGATGGGGGGGGCTCTGATATCATCACTAACCCTTTCATTGCTGGAGACAGGATGGGGGGCTCTCATGTCATCACTAATCCTTTCATTGCTGGAGTCAGGATGGGGGGGGGGCTCTCATGTCATCACTAACCCTTTCATTTCTGGAGTCAGGATGGGGGGGGGGGCTCTCATGTCATCACTAACCCTTTCATTAATGGAGTCAGGATGGGGGGGCTCTCATGTCATTAATAACCCTTTCATTGCTGGAGTCAGGATGGGGGGGGCTCTCATGTCATCACTAACCCTTTTTTTTGCTGGAGTCAGGATGGGGGGGGCTCTCATGTCACCACTAACCCTTTCATTGCTGCAGTCAGGATGGGGGGGCTCTGATATCATCACTAACCCTTTCATTGCTGGAGTCAGGATGGGGGGGTCTCATATCATCACTAACCCTTTCATTGCTGGAGTCAGGATGGGGGGGCTCTCATGTCATCACTAACCCTTTCATTGCTGGAGTCAGGATGGGGGGGCTCTCATGTCATCAATAACCCTTTCATTGCTGGAGTCAGGATGGGGGGGCTCTCATGTCATCACTAACCCTTTCATTGCTGGAGTCAGGATGGGGGGGGGCTCTCATGTCATCACTAACCCTTTCATTGCTGGAGTCAGGATGGGGGAGCTCTCATATCATCACTAACCCTTTCATTGCTGGAGTCAGGATGGGGGGGCTCTCATGTCATCACTAACCCTTTCATTGCTGGAGTCAGGATGGGGGGGGCTCTCATGTCATCAATAACCCTTTCATTGCTGGAGTCAGGATGGGGGGGCTCTCATGTCATCACTAACCCTTTCATTGCCGGAGTCAAGATGGGGGGGCTCTCATGTCATCTCTAACCCTTTCATTGCTGGAGTCAAGATGGGGGGGCTCTCATGTCATCACTAACCCTTTCATTGCTGGAGTCAGGATGGGGGAGCTCTCATATCATCACTAACCCTTTCATTGCTGGAGTCAGGATGGGGGGGCTCTCATGTCATCACTAACCCTTTCATTGCTGGAGTCAGGATGGGGGGGGCTCTCATGTCATCAATAACCCTTTCATTGCTGGAGTCAGGATGGGGGGGCTCTCATGTCATCACTAACCCTTTCATTGCTGGAGTCAAGATGGGGGGGCTCTCATGTCATCACTAACCCTTTCATTGCTGGAGTCAGGATGGGGGGGCTCTCATGTCATCACTAACCCTTTCATTGCTGGAGTCAGGATGGGGGGCTCTCATGTCATCACTAACCCTTTCATTGCTGGAGTCAGGATGGGGGGGCTCTCATATAATCACTAACCCTTTCATTGCTGGAGTCAGGATGGGGGGGCTCTCATGTCACCACTAACCCTTTCATTGCTGGAGTCAGGATGGGGGGGCTCTCATGTCATCACTAACCCTTTCATTACTGGAGTCAGGATGGGGGGCTCTGATGTCATCACTAACCCTTTCATTGCTGGAGTCAGGATGGGGGGGGCTCTAATGTCATTACTAACCTTTTCATTGCTGGAGTCAGGATGGGGGGGCTCTCATATCATCACTAACCCTTTCATTGCTGGAGTCAGGATGGGGGAGGGGCTCTGATGTCATCACTAACCCTTTCATTAATGGAGTCAGGATGGGGGGCTCTCATGTCATTACTAACCCTTTCATTGCTGGAGTCAGGATGGGGGGGGGGGGGGCTCTGATGTCATCACTAACCCTTTCATTGCTGGAGTCATGATGGGGGGGCTCTCATGTCATCACTAACCCTTTCATTGCTGGAGTCATGATGGGGGGGCTCTCATGTCATCACTAACCCTTTCATTACTGGAGTCAGGATGGGGGGGCTCTTATGTCATCACTAACCATTTCATTGATGGAGTCAGGATGGGGGGGGCTCTGATGTCATCACTAACCCTTTCATTGCTGGAGTCAGGATGGGGGGGGCTCTGATGTCATCACTAACCCTTTCATTGCTGGAGTCAGGATGGGGGGGGGCTCTGATGTCATCACTAACCCTTTTATTGCTGGAGTCTGGATGGGGGGCTCTCATGTCACCACTAACCCTTTCATTGCTGGAGTCAGGATGGGGGGGCTCTCATGTCATCACTAACCCTTTCATTGCTGGAGTCTGGATGGGGGGGCTCTCATGTCACCACTAACCCTTTCATTGCTGGAGTCAGGATGGGGGGGCTCTCATGTCACCACTAACCCTTTCATTACTGGAGTCAGGATGGGGGGCTCTGATGTCATCACTAACCCTTTCATTGCTGGAGTCAGGATGGGGGGGCTCTAATGTCATTACTAACCTTTTCATTGCTGGAGTCAGGATGGGGGGGCTCTCATATCATCTCTAACCCTTTCATTGCTGGAGTCAGGATGGGGGGGCTCTGATGTCATCACTAACCCTTTCATTGCTGGAGTCAGGATGGGGGGGCTCTCATGTCATCACTAACCTTTTCATTGCTGGAGTCAGGATGGGGGGGGCTCTAATGTCATCACTAACCCTTTCATTGCTGGAGTCAGGATGGGGGGGCTCTCATGTCATCACTAACCCTTTCATTGCTGGAGTCATGATGGGGGGGCTCTTATGTCATCACTAACCCTTTCATTGCTGGAGTCAGGATGGGGGGGCTCTGATGTCATCACTAACCCTTTCATTGCTGGAGTCAGGATGGGGGGGCTCTCATGTCATCACTAACCCTTTCATTGCTGGAGTCATGATGGGGGGGCTCTCATGTCATCACTAACCCCTTTATTGCTGGAGTCAGGATGGGGGGGGCTCTCATGTCATCACTAACCCTTTCATTGCTGGAGTCAGGATGGGGGGGCTCTGATGTCATCACTAACCCTTTCATTGCTGGAGTCAGGATGGGGGGGGGGCTCATTTCATCACTAACCTTTCATTGCTGGAGTCAGGATGGGGGGGCTCTGATGTCATCACTAACCCTTTCATTGCTGGAGTCAGGATGGGGGGCTCTGATATCATCACTAACCCTTTCATTGCTGGAGACAGGATGGGGGGGCTCTCATGTCATCACTAACCCTTTCACTTGTGCAGTCAGGAGGGGGGGGCTCTGATGTCATCACTAACCCTTTCATTTCTGGAGTCAGGATGGGGGGCTCTCATGTCATCACTAACCCTTTCATTGCTGGAGTCAGGATGGGGGGGCTCTCATGTCATCACTAACCCTTTCATTGCTGGAGTCAGGATGGGGGGCTCTCATGTCATCACTAATCCTTTCATTGCTGGAGTCAGGATGGGGGGCTCTGATATCATCACTAACCCTTTCATTGCTGGAGACAGGATGGGGGGGCTCTCATGTCATCACTAATCCTTTCATTTCTGGAGTCAGGATGGGGGGGGGCTCTCATGTCATCACTAACCCTTTCATTGCTGGAGTCAGGATGGGGGGGCTCTCATGTCATCACTAACCCTTTCATTAATGGAGTCAGGATGGGGGGGCTCTCATGTCATTAATAACCCTTTCATTGCTGGAGTCAGGATGGGGGGGCTCTGATATCATCACTAACCCTTTCATTGCTGGAGTCAGGATGGGGGGGCTCTCATATCATCACTAACCCTTTCATTGCTGGAGTCAGGATGGGGGGGCTCTCATGTCATCACTAACCCTTTCATTGCTGGAGTCAGGATGGGGGGGCTCTCATGTCATCAATAACCCTTTCATTGCTGGAGTCAGGATGGGGGGGCTCTCATGTCATCACTAACCCTTTCATTGCTGGAGTCAGGATGGGGGGGGGGCTCTCATGTCATCACTAACCCTTTCATTGCTGGAGTCAGGATGGGGGGGGAGCTCTCATATCATCACTAACCCTTTCATTGCTGGAGTCAGGATGGGGGGGCTCTCATGTCATCACTAATCCTTTCATTGCTGGAGTCAGGATGGGGGGGGCTCTCATATCATCACTAACCCTTTCATTGCTGGAGTCAGGATGGGGGGGCTCTCATGTCATCAATAACCCTTTCATTGCTGGAGTCAGGATGGGGGGGGCTCTCATGTCATAATTAACCCTTTCATTGCTGGAGTCAGGATGGGGGGGGCTCTCATATCATCACTAACCCTTTCATTGCTGGAGTCAGGATGGGGGGGCTCTCATATAATCACTAACCCTTTCATTGCTGGAGTCAGGATGGGGGGGGCTCTCATATCATCACTAACCCTTTCATTGCTGGAGTCAGGATGGGGGGGGGCTCATTTCATCACTAACCCTTTCATTGCTGGAGTCAGGATGGGGGGGCTCTGATGTCATCACTAACCCTTTCATTGCTGGAGTCAGGATGGGGGGCTCTGATATCATCACTAACCCTTTCATTGCTGGAGACAGGATGGGGGGGCTCTCATGTCATCCCTAACCCTTTCACTTGTGGAGTCAGGATGGGGGGGCTCTCATGTCATCACTAATCCTTTCATTGCTGGAGTCAGGATGGGGGGGGGCTCTGATGTCTTCACTAACCCTTTCACTTGTGCAGTCAGGAGGGGGGGGGCTCTGATGTCATCACTAACCCTTTCATTTCTGGAGTCAGGATGGGGGGCTCTCATGTCATCACTAACCCTTTCATTGCTGGAGTCAGGATGGGGGGGCTCTCATGTCATCACTAACCCTTTCATTGCTGGAGTCAGGATGGGGGGCTCTCATGTCATCACTAATCCTTTCATTGCTGGAGTCAGGATGGGGGGGCTCTGATATCATCACTAACCCTTTCATTGCTGGAGACAGGATGGGGGGGCTCTCATGTCATCACTAATCCTTTCATTTCTGGAGTCAGGATGGGGGGGGGCTCTCATGTCATCACTAACCCTTTCATTGCTGGAGTCAGGATGGGGGGGCTCTCATGTCATCACTAACCCTTTCATTAATGGAGTCAGGATGGGGGGGCTCTCATGTCATTAATAACCCTTTCATTGCTGGAGTCAGGATGGGGGGGCTCTGATATCATCACTAACCCTTTCATTGCTGGAGTCAGGATGGGGGGGCTCTCATATCATCACTAACCCTTTCATTGCTGGAGTCAGGATGGGGGGGCTCTCATGTCATCACTAACCCTTTCATTGCTGGAGTCAGGATGGGGGGGCTCTCATGTCATCAATAACCCTTTCATTGCTGGAGTCAGGATGGGGGGGCTCTCATGTCATCACTAACCCTTTCATTGCTGGAGTCAGGATGGGGGGGGGCTCTCATGTCATCACTAACCCTTTCATTGCTGGAGTCAGGATGGGGGGGGCTCTCATATCATCACTAACCCTTTCATTGCTGGAGTCAGGATGGGGGGGCTCTCATGTCATCACTAATCCTTTCATTGCTGGAGTCAGGATGGGGGGGGCTCTCATATCATCACTAACCCTTTCATTGCTGGAGTCAGGATGGGGGGGCTCTCATGTCATCAATAACCCTTTCATTGCTGGAGTCAGGATGGGGGGGCTCTCATGTCATCACTAACCCTTTCATTGCTGGAGTCAGGATGGGGGGGGCTCTCATGTCATAATTAACCCTTTCATTGCTGGAGTCAGGATGGGGGGGGCTCTCATATCATCACTAACCCTTTCATTGCTGGAGTCAGGATGGGGGGGCTCTCATATAATCACTAACCCTTTCATTGCTGGAGTCAGGATGGGGGGGGCTCTCATATCATCACTAACCCTTTCATTGCTGGAGTCAGGATGGGGGGGCTCTCATGTCATCACTAACCCTTTCATTGCTGGAGTCAGGATGGGGGGGGCTCTCATGTCATCAATAACCCTTTCATTGCTGGAGTCAGGATGGGGGGGCTCTCATGTCATCACTAACCCTTTCATTGCCGGAGTCAAGATGGGGGGGGCTCTCATGTCATCTCTAACCCTTTCATTGCTGGAGTCATGATGGGGGGGCTCTAATGTCATCACTAACCCTTTCACTTGTGGAGTCAGGATGGGGGGGGCTCTCATGTCATCACTAACCCTTTCATTGCTGGAGTCAGGATGGGGGGGCTCTGATGTCATCACTAACCCTTTCATTACTGGAGTCAGGATGGGGGGGCTCTCATATCATCACTAACCCTTTCATTGCTGGAGTCAGGATGGGGGAGGGGCTCTGATGTCATCACTAACCCTTTCATTAATGGAATCAGGATGGGGGGGCTCTCATGTCATCACTAACCCTTTCATTGCTGGAGTCAGGATGGGGGGGGGGCTCTCATGTCATCACTAACCCTTTCATTGCTGGAGTCATGATGGGGGGGCTCTCATGTCATCACTAACCCTTTCATTGCTGGAGTCATGATGGGGGGGCTCTCATGTCATCACTAACCCTTTCATTGCTGGAGTCAGGATGGGGGGGGCTCTGATGTCATCACTAACCCTTTCATTGCTGGAGTTAGGATGGGGGGGGCTCTGATGTCATCACTAACCCTCTTATTGCTGGAGTCAGGATGGGGGGGCTCTGATGTCATCACTAACCCTTTCATTGCTGGAGTCAGGATGGGGGGGCTCTCATGTCATCACTAACCCTTTTATTGCTGGAGTCAGGATGGGGGGGCTCTCATATCATCACTAACCCTTTCATTGCTGGAGTCAGGATGGGGGGGCTCTAATGTCATCACAAACCTTTTCATTGCTGGAGTCAGGATGGGGGGGGGCTCTCATGTCATCACTAACCCTTTCATTTCTGGAGTCAGGATGGGGGGGCTCTCATGTCATCACCAACCCTTTCATTGCCGGAGTCAAGATGGGGGGACTCTCATGTCATCACTAACCCTTTCATTGCTGGAGTCAGGATGGGGGGGCTCACATGTCATCACTAACCCTTTCATTGCTGGAGTCTGGATGGGGGGGCTCTCATGTCATCACTAACCCTTTCATTGCTGGAGTCAGGATGGGGGGGGCTCTCATGTCATCACTAACCCTTTCATTGCTGGAGTCAGGATGGGGGGGGCTCTGATGTCATCAATAACCCTTTCACTGCTGGAGTCAGGATGGGGGGGGGCTCATTTCATCACTAACCCTTTCATTGCTGGAGTCAGGATAGGGGGGGGGCTCTCATGTCATCAATAACCCTTTCACTGCTGGAGTCAGGATGGGGGGGCTCATTTCATCACTAACCCTTTCATTGCTGGAGTCAGGATGGGGGGGGGCTCTCATATAATCACTAACCCTTTCATTGCTGGAGTCAGGATGGGGGGGGCTCTCATATCATCTCTAACCCTTTCATTGCTGGAGTCTGGATGGGGGGCTCTCATGTCACCACTAACCCTTTCATTGCTGGAGTCAGGATGGGGGGGCTCTCATGTCATCACTAACCCTTTCATTGCTGGAGTCTGGATGGGGGGGCTCTCATGTCACCACTAACCCTTTCATTGCTGGAGTCAGGATGGGGGGGGCTCTCATGTCACCACTAACCCTTTCATTGCTGGAGTCAGGATGGGGGGGCTCTCATGTCATCACTAACCCTTTCATTACTGGAGTCAGGATGGGGGGCTCTGATGTCATCACTAACCCTTTCATTGCTGGAGTCAGGATGGGGGGGCTCTAATGTCATTACTAACCTTTTCATTGCTGGAGTCAGGATGGGGGGGCTCTCATATCATCTCTAACCCTTTCATTGCTGGAGTCAGGATGGGGGGGCTCTCATGTCATCACTAACCCTTTCATTGCTGGAGTCAGGATGGGGGGGCTCTGATGTCATCACTAACCCTTTCACTGCGGAGTCAGGATGGGGGGGCTCTGATGTCATCACTAACCCTTTCACTGCGGAGTCAGGATGGGGGGGCTCTCATGTCATCACTAACCCTTTCATTGCTGGAGTCAGGATGGGGGGGCTCTCATGTCATCACTAACCCTTTCATTGCCGGAGTCAAGATGGGGGGACTCTCATGTCATCACTAACCCTTTCATTGCTGGAGTCAGGATGGGGGGGCTCTCATGTAATTACTAACCCTTTCATTGCTGGAGTCAGGATGGGGGGGCTCTAATGTCATCACTAACCCTTTCATTGCTGGAGTCAGGATGGGGGGGCTCTCATATCATCGCTAACCCTTTCATTGCTGGAGTCAGGATGGGGGGCTCTAATGTCATCACTAACCCTTTCATTGCTGGAGTCTGGATGGGGGGGCTCTCATGTCATCAATAACCCTTTCATTGCTGGAGTCAGGATGGGGGGATCTAATGTCATCACTAACACTTTCATTGCTGGAGTCAGGATGGGGGGGCTCTCATGTCATCACTAACCCTTTCATTGCTGGAGTCAGGATGGGGGGGGCTCTCATGTCATCACTAACCCTTTCATTGCTGGAGTCAGGATGGGGGCTCTCATGTCATCACTAACCTTTCATTGCTGGAGTCAGGATGGGGGGGGGGGGGGCTCTCATATCATCACAAATCCTTTCATTGCTGGAGTCAGGATGGGGGGGCTCTCATGTCATCAATAACCCTTTCACTGCTGGAGTCAGGATGGGGGGGGGCTCATTTCATCACTAACCCTTTCATTGCTGGAGTCAGGATGGGGGGGCTCTGATGTCATCACTAACCCTTTCATTGCTGGAGTCAGGATGGGGGGGGGCTCATTTCATCACTAACCCTTTCATTGCTGGAGTCAGGATGGGGGGGCTCTCATGTCATCACTAACCCTTTCATTGCTGGAGTCAGGATGGGGGGGCTCTCATGTCATCAATAACCCTTTCACTGCTGGAGTCAGGATGGGGGGGGGCTCATTTCATCACTAACCCTTTCATTGCTGGAGTCAGGATGGGGGGGGCTCTGATGTCTTCACTAACCCTTTCACTTGTGCAGTCAGGAGGGGGGGGCTCTGATGTCATCACTAACCCTTTCATTTCTGGAGTCAGGATGGGGGGCTCTCATGTCATCACTAACCCTTTCATTGCTGGAGTCAGGATGGGGGGGCTCTCATGTCATCACTAATCCTTTCATTGCTGGAGTCAGGATGGGGGGGGCTCTCATGTCATTAATAACCCTTTCATTGCTGGAGTCAGGATGGGGGGGCTCTCATGTCATCACTAATCCTTTCATTGCTGGAGTCAGGATGGGGGGGGCTCTGATATCATCACTAACCCTTTCATTGCTGGAGACAGGATGGGGGGGCTCTCATGTCATCACTAATCCTTTCATTTCTGGAGTCAGGATGGGGGGGGGGGCTCTCATGTCATCACTAACCCTTTCATTAATGGAGTCAGGATGGGGGGGCTCTCATGTCATTAATAACCCTTTCATTGCTGGAGTCAGGATGGGGGGGCTCTCATGTCATCACTAACCCTTTTTTTTGCTGGAGTCAGGATGGGGGGGGCTCTCATGTCACCACTAACCCTTTCATTGCTGCAGTCAGGATGGGGGGGCTCTGATATCATCACTAACCCTTTCATTGCTGGAGTCAGGATGGGGGGGCTCTCATATCATCACTAACCCTTTCATTGCTGGAGTCAGGATGGGGGGGCTCTCATGTCATCACTAACCCTTTCATTGCTGGAGTCAGGATGGGGGGGCTCTCATGTCATCAATAACCCTTTCATTGCTGGAGTCAGGATGGGGGGGCTCTCATGTCATCACTAACCCTTTCATTGCTGGAGTCAGGATGGGGGGGGGCTCTCATGTCATCACTAACCCTTTCATTGCTGGAGTCAGGATGGGGGAGCTCTCATATCATCACTAACCCTTTCATTGCTGGAGTCAGGATGGGGGGGCTCTCATGTCATCACTAACCCTTTCATTGCTGGAGTCAGGATGGGGGGGGCTCTCATGTCATCAATAACCCTTTCATTGCTGGAGTCAGGATGGGGGGGCTCTCATGTCATCACTAACCCTTTCATTGCCGGAGTCAAGATGGGGGGGCTCTCATGTCATCTCTAACCCTTTCATTGCTGGAGTCATGATGGGGGGGCTCTAATGTCATCACTAACCCTTTCACTTGTGGAGTCAGGATGGGGGGGGCTCTCATGTCATCACTAACCCTTTCATTGCTGGAGTCAGGATGGGGGGGCTCTGATGTCATCACTAACCCTTTCATTGCTGGAGTCAGGATGGGGGGGCTCTGATGTCATCACTAACCCTTTCATTGCTGGAGTCAAGATGGGGGGGCTCTCATGTCATCACTAACCCTTTCATTGCTGGAGTCAGGATGGGGGGGCTCTCATGTCATCACTAACCCTTTCATTGCTGGAGTCAGGATGGGGGGCTCTCATGTCATCACTAACCCTTTCATTGCTGGAGTCAGGATGGGGGGGCTCTCATATAATCACTAACCCTTTCATTGCTGGAGTCAGGATGGGGGGGCTCTCATGTCACCACTAACCCTTTCATTGCTGGAGTCAGGATGGGGGGGCTCTCATGTCATCACTAACCCTTTCATTACTGGAGTCAGGATGGGGGGCTCTGATGTCATCACTAACCCTTTCATTGCTGGAGTCAGGATGGGGGGGGCTCTAATGTCATTACTAACCTTTTCATTGCTGGAGTCAGGATGGGGGGGCTCTCATATCATCACTAACCCTTTCATTGCTGGAGTCAGGATGGGGGAGGGGCTCTGATGTCATCACTAACCCTTTCATTAATGGAGTCAGGATGGGGGGGCTCTCATGTCATTACTAACCCTTTCATTGCTGGAGTCAGGATGGGGGGGGGGGGGGCTCTGATGTCATCACTAACCCTTTCATTGCTGGAGTCATGATGGGGGGGCTCTCATGTCATCACTAACCCTTTCATTGCTGGAGTCATGATGGGGGGGCTCTCATGTCATCACTAACCCTTTCATTACTGGAGTCAGGATGGGGGGGCTCTTATGTCATCACTAACCATTTCATTGATGGAGTCAGGATGGGGGGGGCTCTGATGTCATCACTAACCCTTTCATTGCTGGAGTCAGGATGGGGGGGGCTCTGATGTCATCACTAACCCTTTCATTGCTGGAGTCAGGATGGGGGGGGCTCTGATGTCATCACTAACCCTTTTATTGCTGGAGTCAGGATGGGGGGGCTCTGATGTCATCACTAACCCTTTCATTGCTGGAGTCAGGATGGGGGGGCTCTAATGTCATCACAAACCTTTTCATTGCTGGAGTCAGGATGGGGGGGGGGCTCTCATGTCATCACTAACCCTTTCATTGCTGGAGTCAGGATGGGGGGGCTCTCATGTCATCACTAACCCTTTCATTGCTGGAGTCAGGATGGGGGGGGGCTCTCATGTCATCACTAACCCTTTCATTGCTGGAGTCAGGATGGGGGGGCTCTCATGTCATCACTAACCCTTTCATTGCTGGAGTCAGGATGGGGGGGGGCTCTCATGTCATCACTAACCCTTTCATTGCTGGAGTCAGGATGGGGGGGGGGGCTCTCATATCATCACTAACCCTTTCATTGCTGGAGTCAGGATGGGGGGGGGGGCTCTAATGTCATCACTAACCATTTCATTGCTGGAGTCAGGATGGGGGGGGCTCTAATGTCATCACTAACCCTTTCATTGCTGGAGTCAGGATGGGGGGGCTCTAATGTCATCACTAACCCTTTCATTGCTGGAGTCAGGAAGGGGGGCTCTAATGTCATCACTAATTCTTTCATTGCAGGAGTCAGGATGGGGGGGCTCTCATGTCCTCACTAACCGTTTCTTTGCTGGAGTCAGGATGGGGGGCTCTAATGTCATCACTAATTCTTTCATTGCAGGAGTCAGGATGGGGGGGCTCTCATGTCATCACTAACCCTTTCATTGCTGGAGTCAGGATGGGGGGGCTCTCATGTCCTCACTAACCCTTTCATTGCTCGAGTCAGGATGGGGGGGCTCTCATGTCATCACTAACCGTTTCTTTGCTGGAGTCATGATGGGGGGGCTCTGATGTCATCACTAACCCTTCCATTGCTGGAGTCAGGATGGGGGGGGCTCTAATGTCATCACTAACCCTTTCATTGCTGGAGTCAGGATGGGGGGGCTCTCATGTCATCACTAACCCTTTCACTTGTGGAGTCAGGATGGGGGGGCTCTGATGTCATCACTAACCCTTTCATTGCTGGAGTCAGGATGAGGGGCTCTGATGTCATCACCAACCCTTTCATTGCTGGAGTCAGGATGGGGGGGGCTCTCATGTCATCACTAACCCTTTCATTGCTGGAGTCAGGATGGGGGGGCTCTCATGTCATCACTAACTTTTTCATTGCTGGAGTCAGGATGGGGGGGGCTCTAATGTCATCACTAACCCTTTCATTGCTGGAGTCAGGATGGGGGGCTCTGATGTCATCACTAACCCTTTCATTGCTGGAGTCAGGATGGGGGGGCTCTCATGTCATCACTAACCCTTCCATTGCTGGACTCAGGATGGGGGGGGGGCTCTCATGTCATCACTAACCCTTTCACTTGTGGAGTCAGGATGGGGGGGCTCTCATGTCATCACTAACCCTTTCATTGCTGGAGTCAGGATGGGGGGGCTCTCATGTCATCACTAACCCTTTCATTGCTGGAGTCAGGATGGGGGGGGCTCTCATATCATCACTAACCCTTTCATTGCTGGAGTCAGGATGGGGGGGCTCTCATGTCATCACTAACCCTTTCATTGCTGGAGTCAGGATGGGGGGGCTCTCATATAATCACTAACCCTTTCATTGCTGGAGTCAGGATGGGGGGGCTCTCATGTCATCACTAACCCTTTCATTGCTGGAGTCAGGATGGGGGGGCTCTCATGTCATCACTAACCCTTTCATTGCTGGAGTCAGGATGGGGGGGCTCTCATATAATCACTAACCCTTTCATTGCTGGAGTCAGGATGGGGGGGCTCTCATGTCATCACTAACCCTTTCATTGCTGGAGTCAGGATGGGGGGGGCTCTCATGTCATCACTAACCCTTTCATTGCTGGAGTCAGGATGGGGGGGCTCTCATGTCATCAATAACCCTTTCATTGCTGGAGTCAGGATGGAGGGGATCTCATGTCATCACTAACCCTTTCATTGCTGGAGTCAGGATGGGGGGGCTCTCATGTCATCACTAACCCTTTCATTGCTGGAGTCAGGATGGGGGGGCTCTCATATCATCACTAACCCTTTCATTGCTGGAGTCAGGATGGGGGGCTCTGATGTCATCACTAACCCTTTCATTGCTGGAGTCAGGATGGGGGGCTCTAATGTCATCACTAACTTTTTCATTGCTGGAGTCAGGATGGGGGGGGCTCTAATGTCATCACTAACCCTTTCATTGCTGGAGTCAGGATGGGGGGGGCTCTCATGTCATCACTAACACTTTCCTCGCTGGAGTCAGGAAGGGGGGCTCTCATGTCATCACTAACCCTTTCATTGCTGGAGTCAGGATGGGGGGGCTCTCATATCATCACTAACCCTTTCATTGCTGGAGTCAGGATGGGGGGGCTCTCATGTCATCACTAACCCTTTCACTTGTGGAGTCAGGATGGGGGGGCTCTCATGTCATCACTAACCCTTTCATTGCTGGAGTCAGGATGGGGGGGCTCTCATATCATCACTAACCCTTTCATTGCTGGAGTCAGGATGGGGGGGCTCTCATATAATCACTAACCCTTTCATTGCTGGAGTCAGGATGGGGGGTTCTCATGTCATCACTAACCCTTTCATTGCTGGAGTCAGGATGGGGGGGCTCTCATATCATCACTAACCCTTTCATTGCTGGAGTCAGGATGGGGGGTTCTCATGTCATCACTAACCTTTTCATTGCTGGAGTCAGGATGGGGGGGGGGCTCTCATGTCATCACTAACCCTTTTATTGCTGGAGTCAGGATGGGGGGGCTCTCATATCATCTCTAACCCTTTCATTGCTGGAGTCAGGATGGGGGGGCTCTCATGTCATCACTAACCCTTTCATTGCTGGAGTCAGGATGGGGGGCTCTAATGTCATCACTAACCTTTTCATTGCTGGAGTCAGGATGGGGGGGGCTCTCATGTCATCACTAACCCTTTCATTGCTGGAGTCAGGATGGGGGGGCTCTAATGTCATCACTAACCCTTTCATTGCTGCAGTCAGGATGGGGGGCTCTAATGTCATCACTAACCTTTTCATTGCTGGAGTCAGGATGGGGGGGGCTCTCATGTCATCACTAACCCTTTCATTGCTGGAGTCAGGATGGGGGGGCTCTGATGTCATCACTAACCCTTTCATTGCTGGAGTCAGGATGGGGGGGCTCTGATGTCATCACTAACCCTTTTATTGCTGGAGTCAGGATGGGGGGGGGCTCTCATATCATCACTAACCCTTTCATTGCTGGAGTCAGGATGGGGGGCTCTAATGTCATCACTAACCCTTTCATTGCTGGAGTCAGGATGGGGGGGCTCTCATGTCATCACTAACCCTTTCACTGCTGGAGTCCGGATGGGGGGGCTCTCATGTCATCACTAATCCTTTCATTGCTGGAGTCAGGATGGGGGGGCTCTCATATAATCACTAACCCTTTCATTGCTGGAGTCAGGATGGGGGGGCTCTCATGTCATCACTAACCCTTTCATTGCTGGAGTCAGGATGGGGGGGCTCTCATGTCATCACTAACCCTTTCTTTGCTGGAGTCAGGATGGGGGATCTCATGTCATCACTAACCCTTTCATTGCTGGAGTCAGGATGGGGGGGGCTCTCATGTCATCACTAACCCTTTCATTGCTGGAGTCAGGATGGGGGGGCTCTAATGTCATCACTAACCCTTTCATTGCTGGAGTCTGGATGGGGGGGCTCTTATGTTATCACTAACCCTTTCATTGCTGGAGTCAGGATGGGGGGGCTCTCATGTCATCACTAACCCTTTCTTTGCTGGAGTCAGGATGGGGGATCTCATGTCATCACTAACCCTTTCATTGCTGGAGTCAGGATGGGGGGGGCTCTCATGTCATCACTAACCCTTTCATTGCTGGAGTCAGGATGGGGGGGCTCTAATGTCATCACTAACCCTTTCATTGCTGGAGTCAGGATGGGGGGGGCTCTCATGTCATCAATAACCCTTTCATTACTGGAGTCAGGATGGGGGGGCTCTCATGTCATCACTAACCCTTTCATTGCTGGAGTCAGGATGGGGGGGCTCTGATGTCATCACTAACCCTTTCATTGCTGGAGTCAGGATGGGGGGCTCTAATGTCATCACTAACCCTTTCATTTCTGGAGTCAGGATGGGGGGGCTCTCATGTCATCACTAACCCTTTCAGTGCTGGAGTCAGGATGGGGGGGGCTCTGATGTCATCACTAACCCTTTCATTGCTGGAGTCAGGATGGGGGGGGGGCTCTCATATCATCACTTACCCTTTCATTGCTGGAGTCAGGATGGGGGGGCTCTCTTGTCATCACTAACCCTTTCAGTGCTGGAGTCAGGATGGGGGGGGCTCTGATGTCATCACTAACCCTTTCATTGCTGGAGTCAGGATGGGGGGGGGCTCTCATATCATCACTTACCCTTTCATTGCTGGAGTCAGGATGGGGGGGCTCTCATGTCATCACTAACCCTTTCATTGCTGGAGTCATGATGGGGGGGCTCTCATATAATCACTAACCCTTTCAGTGCTGGAGTCAGGATGGGGAGGGCTCTCATGTCATCACTAACCCTTTCATTGCTGGAGTCAGGATGGGGGGGCTCTCATATAATCACTAACCCTTTTAGTGCTGGAGTCAGGATGGGGAGGGCTCTCATGTCATCACTAACCCTTTCATTGCTGGAGTCAGGATGGGGGGGCTCTCATGTCATCACTAACCCTTTCATTGCTGGAGTCAGGATGGGGGGGCTCTCATGTCATCACTAACCCTTTCATTGCTGGAGTCAGTATGGGGGGGGGCTCTAATGTCATCACTAACCCTTTCATTGCTGGAGTCAGGATGGGGGGGGCTCTCATGTCATCACTAACCCTTTCATTGCTGGAGTCAGGATGGGGGGGCTCTCATGTCATCACTAACCCTTTCATTGCTGGAGTCAGGATGGGGGGGCTCTCATGTCATCACTAACCCTTTCATTGCTGGAGTCAGTATGGGGGGGGCTCTAATGTCATCACTAACCCTTTCATTGCTGGAGTCAGGATGGGGGGGGCTCTCATGTCATCACTAACCCTTTCATTGCTGGAGTCAGGATGGGGGGGCTCTCATGTCATCACTAACCCTTTCATTGCTGGAGTCAGTATGGGGGGGGCTCTCATATCATCACAAATCCTTTCATTGCTGGAATCAGGATGGGGGGGCTCTCATATAATCACAAATACTTTCATTGCTGGAGTCAGGATGGGGGGGCTCTCATGTCATCACTAACCCTTTCATTGCTGGAGTCAGGATGGGGGGGGCTCTCATGTCATCACTAATCCTTTCATTGATGGAGTCAGGATGGGGGGCTCTCATATCATCACTAACCCTTTCATTGCTGGAGTCAGGATGGGGGGGCTCTCATGTCATCACTAATCCTTTCATTGCTGGAGTCAGGATGGGGGGGCTCTCATGTCATCACTAAGCCTTTCATTGCCGGAGTCAGGATGGGGGGGCTCTCATGTCATCACTAACCCTTTCATTGCTGGAGTCAGGATGGGGGGGGCTCTCATGTCATCACTAACCCTTTCATTGCTGGAGTCAGGGTGGAGGGGCTCTCATGTCATCACTAACCCTTTCATTTCTGGAGTCAGCATGGGGGGGCTCTCATGTCATCACTAAGCCTTTCATTGCTGGAGTCAGGATGGGGGGGCTCTCATGTCATCACTAACCCTTTCATTGCTGGAGTCAGGATGGGGGGGGCTCTCATATAATCACTAATCCTTTCATTGCTGGAGTCAGGATGGGGGGGCTCTCATATCATCACAAATCCTTTCATTGCTGGAGTCAGGATGGGGGGGGGGGGCTCTCATATCATCACAAATCCTTTCATTGCTGGAGTCAGGATGGGGGGGCTCTCATGTCATCACTAACCCTTTCATTGCTGGAATCAGGATGGGGGGGCTCTCATATAATCACAAATACTTTCATTGCTGGAGTCAGGATGGGGGGGCTCTCATGTCATCACTAACCCTTTCATTGCTGGAGTCAGGATGGGGGGGGCTCTCATGTAATCACTAATCCTTTCATTGATGGAGTCAGGATGGGGGGCTCTCATATCATCACTAACCCTTTCATTGCTGGAGTCAGGATGGGGGGGCTCTCATGTCATCACTAATCCTTTCATTGCTGGAGTCAGGATGGGGGGGCTCTCATGTCATCACTAAGCCTTTCATTGCCGGAGTCAGGATGGGGGGGCTCTCATGTCATCACTAACCCTTTCATTGCTGGAGTCAGGATGGGGGGGGCTCTCATGTCATCACTAACCCTTTCATTGCTGGAGTCAGGATGGGGGGGCTCTCATATCATCACAAATCCTTTCATTGCTGGAGTCAGGATGGGGGGGGGGGGGCTCTCATATCATCACAAATCCTTTCATTGCTGGAGTCAGGATGGGGGGGCTCTCATGTCATCACTAACCCTTTCATTACTGGAGTCAGGATGGGGGGGGGCTCTCATGTAATCACTAATCCTTTCATTGATGGAGTAAGGATGGGGGGGGCTCTATTGTCATCACTAACCCTTTCATTGCTGGAGTCAGGATGGGGGGCTCTGATGTCATCACTAATCCTTTCATTTCTGGAGTCAGGATGGGGGGGCTCTCATGTCATCACAAATACTTTCATTGCTGGAGTCAGGATGGGGGGCGTTGATGTCATCACTAACCCTTTCATTACTGGAGTCATGTACCTATTAGGGGGGGTTGACGCTCCAGCTGTGCTGTGATTGGTCACAGCAGAAGCCTATCAGAGGGTGCCGGCCAATGGATGACCCGCTGCCACCTGCTGATCAGGGAGGAGAGAGCCAGAAATGAGCTCTGCCTATGTAAACCATTCAGAGCTCCGTCCTGCCAGCGGGGGATGGGATGGATTTTGTTTCCCAGGAAAGCACATCCCTTAGTGAAAGCAGCACAGTGTGTGTACATAAACACTGGCTAGGCACACATTTAACTCTTTGATCACCCCTGATGTTAACCCCTTACCAGCCAGTGTCATTAGTACAGTGACAGTGCATATTTTTAACACTGATCACTGTATTAGTGTCACTGGTTCCCACAAAGTGTCAAAAGTGTCAGTTAGTCCGATTGTCCACCGCAGTATCGCGGTCCCATTATAAGTCGCTGATTGCCGCCTTTACTTGTAAAAAAAATTAAATTAAATAAAAATTCCAGTATATATCCCATAGTTTGTAGACACAATGACTTTTGAGCAGACCAATCAAAATACACTTATTGGTATTTCCTTTTTTTTTTTTTACCAAAAATATGTAGAAGAATACATATTGGAATAAATTGATGAAGAAATTAGATTTTTTACATTTTATTGTATTTATATTATATATGTATTTATTTTAATGGATGTTTTGTAGGTGAATGTAAAAAATATTGCTTTTGTTTTTCAAAATTGTCGCTCTTCTTTTGTTTATAGTGCAAATAATAATCACTGCAGAGGTGATCAAATACCACCAAAAGAAAGCTCTATTTGTGGGAAAAAAGGGACATCAATTTTATTTGGGTACAGCGTTGCATGACCGTGCAATTGTCAGGTGAAGTGTGTATAGCAAAAAAATTGGCCTGGTCACGAAGAGGTTAAATCTTCTAGAGAGAAAGTGGTTTATTGCATTAAAAATAAGTGCATTATATTTGGTGGTACATTGTATGTGGGAATACATTATATTTGGGTTGCATTATAATTTGGGGTACAATATTTCTGGGGTACATTATATTTGTCCAGTATTGGCGGCACCAGATCCTTCCTCTGGATCCTTCCTCTGGATCCTTCCTCTGGATCCTTCCTCCAGATCCTTCCTCTGGATCCTTCTTCTGGATCCTTCTTCTGGATCCTTCCTCCGGATCCTTCCTCCGGATCCTCCCATCAGATCCTTCCTCTGGATCCTTCCTCTGGATCCTTCCTCCGGATCCTTCCTCCAGATCCTCCCTCAGATCCTTCCTTCAGATCCTTCCTCTGGATCCTTCCTCCAGATCCTTCCTCCGGATTCTCCCATCAGATCCTTCCTCTGGATCCTTCCTCTGGATCCTTCCTCCGGATCCTTCCTCCAGATCCTCCTTCAGATCCTTCCTTCAGATCCTTCCTCCAGGTCCTTCCTCCAGATCCTTCCTCCAGATCCTTCCATCAGATCCTTCCCCCGGATCCTTCCTTCAGATCCTTCCTCCAGATCCTCCCATGGATCCTTCCTCCGGATCCTTCCTCTGGATCCTTCTTTCAGATCCTTTCTCCAGATCCTTCCTTTGGATCCTTCCTCCAGATCCTTCCTCTGGATCCTTCCTCCGGATTATTCCTCTGGATCCTTCCTTCGGATCTTTCCTCCGGATCCTTCCTTTGGATCCTTCCTCCAGATCCTTCCTCCTAATCCTTCCTCCAGATCCTCCCTCAGATCCTTCCTTCAGATCCTTCCTCTGGATTCTTCCTCCAGATACTTCCTTCAGATCCTTCCACCGGATCATTCCTCCAGATCCTCCCCCTGATCCTTTCTTCAGATCCTTCCTCTGGATTCTTCCTCCAGATCCTTCCTTCAGATCCTTCCACCGGATCCTTCCTCCAGATCCTCCCTAGGATTCTACCTTCAGATCCTTCCTCTAGATCCTTCCGTCAGATCCTTACTCCGGATCCTTCCTCCAGATCCTTCCTTTAGATCCTTCCTCCAGATCCTCCCATGGATTCTTCCTTCAGATCCTATCTCCGGATTCTTCCTCCAGATCCTTCCTCCGGATCCTTCCGTCAGATCCTTCCGTCAGATCCTTCCTCCAGATCCTTCCTCCAGATCCTTCCTCCAGATCCTTCCTCTGGATCCTTCCTCATGATCCTTCCTCCGGATCCTTCCTCCAGATCTTTCCTCTGGATGCTTCCTCCAGATCCTTCCTCTGGATCCTTCCTCCAGATCCTCCCTCGGATCCTTCCTCCAGATCCTTCCTCCAGATCCTCCCTCAGATCCTTCCTTCAGATCCTTCCTCTGGATCCTTCCTCCAGATCCTTCCTCCGGATACTTCCTAGGGATCCTTCCTCAGAATCCTTCTTCTCGATCCTTCCTCCGGATCCTTCCTCTGGATCCTTCCCCTGGATCCTTCTTCCGGATCCTTCCTCCAGATCATTCCTCCGGATCCTCCCTCAGATCCTTCCTTCAGATACTTCCTCCGGATCCTTCCTCCGGATCCTTCCTCTAGATTCTTCCTCCAGATCCTGCTTCAGGATCCTTTCTCTGGATCCTTCCTTTCAGATCCTTCCTCCAGATCCTTCCTCTTGATCCTTCCTTCGGATCCTTCCTCCGGATCCTTCCTCCAGATCCTTCCTCCAGAACCTTCCTCTGGATCCTTTCTCCAGATCCTTCCTCTAGATCCTTTCTCCAGATCCTTCCTCCAGATTCTTCCTCCAGATCCTTCCTCTGATCCTTTCTCCAGATTCTTCCTCCGGATCCTTCCTCCAGATCTTTCCTCTGGATGCTTCCTCCAGATCCTTCCTCTGGATCCTTCCTCCAGATCCTCCCTCGGATCCTTCCTCCAGATCCTTCCTCTGGATCCTTCCTCTAGATCCTCCCTCAGATCCTTCCTTCAGATCCTTCCTCTGGATCCTTCCTCCAGATCCTTCCTCCGGATACTTCCTAGGGATCCTTCCTCAGAATCCTTCTTCTGGATCCTTCCTCCGGATCCTTCCTCTGGATCCTTCCCCTGGATCCTTCTTCCGGATCCTTCCTCCAGATCATTCCTCCGGATCCTCCCTCAGATCCTTCCTTCAGATACTTCCTCCGGATCCTTCCTCCAGATCCTTCCTCCGGATCCTTCCTCCAGATCCTTCCTCTGGATCCTTCCTCCACATCCTTCCTCCGGATCCTTCCTCCACATCCTTCCTCCGGATCCTTCCTCCAGATCCTTCCTCCGGATCCTTCCTCCAGATCCTTCCTCCAGATCCTTCCTCTTGATCCTTCCTTCGGATCCTTCCTCCGGATCCTTCCTCCAGATCCTTCCTCCAGAACCTTCCTCTGGATCCTTTCTCCAGATCCTTCCTCTAGATCCTTTCTCCAGATCCTTCCTCTGGATTCTTTCTCCAGAACCTTCCTCTGGATCCTTTCTCCAGATCCTTCCTCCGGATCCTTCCTCCGGATCCTTCTTCTGGATTTTTCCCCTGGATCCTTCCTCTGGATCCTTCCTCCAGATCCTTCCTCCAGATACTTCCTCCGGATTCTTCCTCAGGATCATTCCTCCAGATCCTTCCTCCGGATCCTTCCTCCAGATCCTTCCTCCAGATCCTTCCTCCAGATCCTTCCTCTTGATCCTTCCTTCGGATCCTTCCTCCGGATCCTTCCTCCAGATCCTTCCTCCAGAACCTTCCTCTGGATCCTTTCTCCAGATCCTTCCTCTAGATCCTTTCTCCAGATCCTTCCTCTGGATTCTTTCTCCAGAACCTTCCTCTGGATCCTTTCTCCAGATCCTTCCTCCGGATCCTTCCTCCGGATCCTTCTTCTGGATTTTTCCCCTGGATCCTTCCTCTGGATCCTTCCTCCAGATCCTTCCTCCAGATACTTCCTCCGGATTCTTCCTCAGGATCATTCCTCCAGATCCTTCCTCCGGATCCTTCCTCCAGATCCTTCCTCTGGATCCTTCCTCCAGATCCTTCCTCCGGATCCTTCCTCCAGATCTTCCTCTTGATCCTTCCTTCGGATCCTTCCTCCGGATCCTTCCTCCAGATCCTTCCTCCAGGACCTTCCTCCACTTATCTGGAAGGGGAATTGGTGCAGATAATAAAATATGTGTCACTGTCAGTCAGAATACAGGAAAGCGATTTAGTACAAGTCACAGTAATGGCAGCTCAGGGAAGCTAAGAGACCCCACCTGTCATGTCTGATATTTTATGGTAATAGTCCCGGATATCTCTCAGTATTCGTTTCTCCCAGCATCCTATGGAGGTGATTGGGTAGGAGTTGTATGCCTCCCTATGCTGCATATGGTAGCAATATGTATGAGGGAATTGTACACGATGGATAATCAATATTTAACATAAAATGACGAGAATAAGAAGAAATCATAGACCTGTGAAGGCAAATCATACACAGAAGACAGACGTGCTTTGTGTCTGTGTTATTCTAATCTTTTCTATTCTATTCTATTTTTAATTTTATATTCTGTTATACTCTTTTCCTTTCTATTCTATTTTATTATGTTCTATTATATTCAATTTTTTTTCTTTTCTATTCTATTCTTTTCTTTTCTATTCTATCCTGTATTATGCTATTCTATTATGTTCTATTATTTTCTATTATATTCTACTGTTTTCTTTTATTTTCTAACCTATTCTTTTCTTTTATATTCTGTTTTTTTCTATTATATTCTGGTTTATTCTATTCCTTTCTATTTTATTCTGTTTTTTTTTTCAATTATCTTCTATTATAATTTTTTCCTTTTTTTTTGTATTATTTTCATTCTATTCTACTCTATTTAATTCTTTTATTTTCTATTCTATTGTATTCTATTCTATTCTATTCTATTATTTTCTTTCTTTCCTATTTTATTCTGTTTTATTTTTATTTATTCTATTCTTCCCTATTTTATCCTTATCTGTTCTATTCTTTTATATTCTATTTTTATTTAATTCTATTCTATTTGTAGCAAGGTCCCAGGCCTCCTTTGATCTAATGAGAACCTCGAGGTATAGCTGACATCCTTCTGTATATGGTGGGTTGTGAGGCATGGTGGGTGTAGAGTAGTTAGTGGAGTAGGAACTCCATATCCAGGTAGAACCCAAGCTTCTGGAGCATGCTGAACCGAGCACCCAGCGACCACATCAGGCTTATGGTCTGGTTTAAGGTTGGGCATGGGCGAGCTAGGGCAAACTTTAGGAACCCATTGAGCCCTATGGTCCTCCTCAATGAACCTGGCAATGCTAACCAGCAGAGCTGCACTGGCTGACAGCGTAATGTGTACACTGGCGGTAATAGTAGCAAGGGTTTCATCCTCCAAAACATTGCTTATTAGCTCTTCATCATTCTCACCCCACTTTCCAGTATAAGACAAAGTGTTCGAAAAAAGTTCCGATAGACCATCAGACGGAATGTCTGAATCTGAAAAAGTGGAGCACTCTTCGGGCGGGATGTAATTGCGCTTGGCACGTGCCTTTACTGGCACAACCACAGCATCCTCTTTGACGGCCACTGGCATCACCTCCCCCACAGGCACACCACGCTCACTTCCCCCTGGCTTACCCGGCTCCGGTACTTTCTTCCCGGGTGGCTCAGGCATTAGGGCGAGCAGCTGGGCCCAACCGCAGCCTCGAGGAGAGATCGGTGCACTGGGTCCTGGGATAGTCACCGAGGCAGGAGTAGCAACTTTCCTGCTCGACTCTGGTGATAACCGGCAGGCTCTGGACATCACTCCCAGCCAGGATAGCAACATTCTTATCCCAATCAACTTGTAGGATCCGCGGAGGTACAGTTGGAGGGACAACCTCAAACAGATGCTCTCCACCCCATCCACAGATGATCCAAGGCCTCAACTGCGTGGTCAGGCCAGAACACGTTTCACAAATCAGTCCGAGAGACTCGTAGCCTCCATCCATATACAAGGCAAGCTTGACCTTCGCTGTATACTACACTCTGGTGTCAGTCAGGACAGGTTTTGCGTCGCTTGGACTGAAACAAACACCCAGAGCGTACTTTGGGAGTTAATACGAAATACACCACTGGAATATGATGAATCAATTATTGAGTTTAACTAACATTTATTTGATATAACAAAAGAGTAATATTATATATGTGTAAGCATCCAAGGCAGTTTAGATATTCATAGATCCAGATTTCGGTATTGATCATAGGAAAACTGACCGCTGGTTTAAACACTTAGGAATTATCCTGACATCCAAACAATATGGGCTTTTGTCCTCAATATCTTCACCAAAGTGCCCGCTGCTATTGAGATTGTGCGCAATCGCAGTGTGGACACCACATGCTATTTAAAGACGGGAGGTGTAGTAAGATGGACGCTCCTGTTGACGTCCAATGACGAAACGCGTAGGGAGGGGTCACAAACATCTTACGTCACCTCCGGCTATACGAAAACAGTTTTCTGACGGCATCCATCCACCCATACTTTCAGGCTTATACAATTTCTCTAAAATGTGAGTACAGCCTTTTAATGAATAAAAGAAAGTTTTAAAAATGGTTTTACACTATGGCCATCCCTTCTCTTCTACATGATGAACATACAAAACACTGCTAACAACATTTAAAGCACACACCAGGGCCGCCAGGGATTGCTACACAGTGGCAGACACTGTGGCTGTGCAGTACCCCTGTGGGGGTGAGGCTATTTGGTTAGTGCATGCACAGTAGGAGCACGAATAAGGAGCACCATCACTAGCTGGCACCTGAACAAGAAGTGTGTTTTTTTTTTATACTACACTATTGGTTTTCAGCAAACAGCAAATATTGGACTTTTTATTATTATTATTTCATATTGAACAATATAAAATTCATCATAATACGTAGCGTATAAATTATAATAAACATGATTGGTAAATCACATGATAAGATTAGCTAAGTAATAAAGTAATAATAACTATAGTAATTACATAATATGCATCACTGTATCCAAATATTGACATGTTAAAATGGTGATGAACCCAGTTGTCTAAAAACATGATTGACATGATAGTGAAAGGCCATAGTACTGTATAGTTGATTGACGGGAGCTCCTCCCCCCCGCCAGTGGTTTGGTGTAATTGTTCTCTGGGAACTGTGGCACCCCCCCCACCTTCTTCATGCTGCGGCGCACCAAAACTGTACTAGAGTCCATTTTGGAGTCTGTATTAACCCTCACAGTGCTGGTTGGAAGTGTCAAAAGACCAGGCTGATCCTCTCCCCTGAGCATTAAGACTTGATGGTTCTTCCCCACATTGATAGTACACACGAAAACACCGTCTATTAGAAGTATAGATGTTACTCGCCACCTTCCCATGGAGCCAGACGAAATCCTGATGAAGCTGAGGCCGGTTGCTAAGGGCAACAGCTGCAGATATAACACCTTAGCCCCACGTTGGGCACCAAATTTAGCAAAGTCCCAGGCCTCCTTTGGTCTGATGAGGACCTCCAGGGCCGCAGATAGCTGACATCCTTCAGTATGTAGTGGGTTGTGAAGGCATGGTGGGTGCAGAGTTATTAGAGTTATTGGGCGCCAGACACTTCTTGAATGCAAAAGAAAGTTTATTTCCTTTAACAATCTTTTTTGGGGGAGAGAGGGCTAGGGCCAGGACACCCTTAGGTAGTTGCAAGATTAATAGGCAGACTCTGAGACTTCTATAGGTAGACATCCATGCAGGGAAAAGCATCCAACAAGACGCCACAGCTACATGTGCAGGAATGCTGTCTCCTATGGCAACAGTCTTTAACAGTTACTAATACAAACGTAACAGTTCCTTTCTCTTTCACTACAATCACTTCTTGTAGTTCTTCAGCCCACTGAGCTCCCGGTCTCTCACTAGACCCACTAATTAACTATCACTGAATCCCTTGAGCTCCTCCAATCTTCACGGTGGTATCTTCCTCAAGCGTCACCCCCACTTCTCTGCTGGGTCTCTAGCTTGGCACTCACAGATACTTTTCAAGCTTCATCCCACTGGCCTGCTCGGTCCCTGGCTTGACACACAAGACTGCTCTACAAGTGTCACCTCTGCTGGTTGGGTCCCTGGCTTGATTCCCACAGAAGTTTCCCAATTCTTCACCGTCCCCAGTTGGTGAGAATACTGCTCTGGTTACTCACTGTGGTCCCTGGTAATAAGGCGGATAGGCCCCCTTCTGGCGACAGCTTCCCCTCTACCTCCGACCATGACAGGTTCTCCAGCCGGCAGAACCGACACTTCTGGTTGGAATGCAAGCCGCAATCCCAACCCTGCGCTGTTCTCTTGCTTCTGGATAGGCCCTCAGATAGCCTGGCAGCCAGATGCCCCCGGTATAGGCCCAATCTCCCGCCTAGCAGCCCGGGCAATACAACACACGTCCACCCAGACAGCCGTCCAGGTGGCACAGAACACCGATCACCTGACTCCACCTGAATATATAGGTTCTCCCAGCAGGCCAAGGGATTCAAGACAATCTCATTGGTTGAGATACCCCATATACACATAACCTGACCTTGTGTTGCCCTTCTCATATCTAGTACCACCAAGTGCCCGGCCACCTAGTGGTAGAAGAGAGAAGTGCAACAAGGTCAAACTGAGGGAGAAATTAATAGATCTCTATCAATCAACCAGGATAATTATTCCTGGCAAGTAAATTTATGAGGAGCAACCCTGCCTAAACTCCAGGTGCTACATATCTATAATCTATCTATCTATCTATCTATCTATCTATCTATCTATCTATCTATCTATCTATCTATCTATCTATCTATCTATCTATCTATCTATCTATCTATCGATGAAGTCCTTCAACCGAGATAGATATGAACCACATAAAGACGTCACAAGACCTACAACACAACATAGACCTAAGGTGTGCCCTGATCGGCTGGTCGGTATGCCAAGAAAGGGGGCATACCCAAAATAATAATGGATAATTGTAGAAGAGGAATGCACAAGGAGGTGCACTTAAAAAGGGGTGATGGGCGGGAGGGTATCACGCACCGGAATCGACAAGGGATACAGGTGAGCATGCTGCTTAAATACCATAATCATGGGATATTGTGTTTTCTTATTTTGGGAGTAGAGGGTTTCAGGCCCATGTTCCTGGTAATACATATGTGTATTTACAAAAGATTTCCCTAAAAGTTTGGGGTTAAAATTAAAATTTGATAACGAGATTTTGGAAAAAAAGTGTGAAATTATAAATGTTTTAAGAGTTACAGAAATTAAGTAACCAGGACCAAAATAAATCATGTTGGATGAGGAGCATCCGCCCCAGCCAGCCAGTATACACCCCCAGCCCCATACACATGAAGAAATGCCCACCCCATTCATACCCTACACCCCATTCATACCCTACACCCCATTCATACCCTACACCCCATTCATATCCTACACCCTATTCATATCCTACACCCCATTCAATGCAGGGGCGGATCCAGGGGGGGGGCAACGGGGCAATTGCCCCCTCCGAGAAATGCAGGTGACTTAGAGCAGGGTGTGTGTGAGAGAGCCGTCGGGCGGCTCCATGACTGAGAGAGCCGCTGGGCGGCTCGGTGACAGGGAGAGCCGCTGGGCGGCTCCATGACTGAGAGAGCCGCTGGGCGGCTCGGTGACAGAGAGAGCCGCTGGGCGGCTCCGTGACTGAGAGAGCCGCTGGGCGGCTCGGTGACTGAAGGAGCCACTGGGCGGCTCGGTGACAGAGAGAGCCGCTGGGCGGCTCGGTGACTGAAGGAGCCGCTGGGCGGCTCGGTGACAGAGAGAGCCGCTGGGCGGCTCGGTGACTGAAGGAGCCGCTGGGCGGCTCGGTGACTGAGGGAGCCGCCGGGCGGCTCCATTGGCGAGAGAGAGCCGCCGCTCAATGTGTTTGTGGGCGGGCTGCTGCCTGCTGGCCAATCAGGGAGCCGGCGGGCGGGGGAGCAGAGAGATGACATCATCTCTCACCGCCCGGTGTCTTGCCGAGAAAGTTCCCTCGGCGGATAAGTTCCTCCCCTGTACTGCGCAGGCGCAGCGCCTGCGCAGTACCAACTACTGTCAGCTGGCGGAGATAGCCGAAGCTCAAAATCCACAATCGGCTGTACACGGCGCCTGCGCTCTGGGTCCAGATTCCTTCCCCACCATCCAAGTGGACCTGGAGGGGGAATCTAAAAGTGCCGAGCGCAGCGAGGCTGTGCCCGAAGCGTGGCGAGCGAAGCGAGCCCGCGAGGGGCCCTCTTACAGGCGCCGTGTACAGCTGATTTTCAGCTGTTCCGCTTCGGCTATTTCCGCCGGATCGTACGGCGCATGCGCAGTACAGTCAGGAACTTATCCGCCGAGCGGAACTTATTCGGCAGAACACCGGCGCCCGCCCTGCATCCCTGCAGTTCAACTTCCCCCCCCTCCATGCAGGCAGCTGCGGCAGCAGAGAGATTACATCATCTCTCTGCTGCCTGTCTCTGGGACACAAGAGACCACCTTAGCAGGTGGCAAGTGACAGGTGACGTGGCAGGCGACGTGGCAAGTGACATGGCAAGTGACAATCCGCAACGTGGCAAGTGAAAATCTGCATCTGGTGACCAGGCGACGTGGCAAGTGACAATCCGCAACGTGGCAGGCGACGTGGCAAGTGACAATCTGCATCTGGTGACAGGTGACGTGGCAAGTGACAATCCGCAACGTGGTAGGCGACGTGGCAAGTGACATGGCAAGTGACAATCAGCAACGTGGCAAGTGACATGGCAAGTGACAATCCGCAACGTGGCAAGTGAAAATCTGCATCTGGTGACCAGGCGACGTGGCAAGTGACAATCCGCAACGTGGCAGGCAACGTGGCAAGTGACAATCTGCATCTGGTGACAGGCGACGTGGAAAGTGACAATCCGCACAGTGGCCGGCGACGTGGCAAGTGACATGGCAAATGACAATCTGCAACGTGGCAGGCGACGTGGCAAGTGACAATCTGCATCTAGTGACAGTTGACGTGGCAAGTGACACACTCGGGGCTCCCACTGATTCTGCATTATGGTGAGTTAAACTATTTAATTTTTTATAACAATGTAATTATGGTAATAATGCGCTTCAATCATCCTGACACCATAACAACCATGGTGCCGTGATGATTGAAGCGCCAACACCAGCCATTTCCCCGATAAATGTACCCCAAAAAAATATATTTTCTGGCAGTGCCCCTCCCGAGACTAGACTCTGGATCCGCCCCTGCCCCATTCATACCCTACACCCCATTCAAATCCTACACCTCATTCATACCCCATTCATACCTTACACCCCATTCATACCCTATACCCCATTTATACCCTACACCCCATTCACACCCTACACCCCTTTCATACCCTACACCCCATTCATACCCTATACCCCATTCATACCTTACACCCCTTTCATACCCTATACCCCATTCATACCCTACACCCCATTCATACCCTACACCCCATTCATACCCTATACCCTATTCATACCCTATACCCCATTCATACCCTATACCCCATTCATACCCTATACCCTATTCATACCCTATACCCCATTCATACCCTACACCCCATTCATATCCTACACCCCTTTCATACCCTACACCCCATTCATAACCTATACCCCATTCATATCCTATACCCCATTCATACCTGGCCCTATACCCTATCTGGATGAAGAGATGACTACAGCTTTTACATGGAAATCTTTGTTGTTCATCTTTGTTGTTCAGATACCATGGGAGGTTCTGAGATCTGCTGGAAAATGTTCCTGGAAATGACACCTTGAGGGGGAGACAAATGATGCAAACCCGAGGTCTACGAATTCCAGTGAGCATCATAAGAGAGAGATCCAGATACGCCAGACCCATGTCTAGCCCAATGCATCAGTTCCAGTCTGTCTGTGGATGTCGAGTTCTGTCCTTACAAAGAGGCAGGAGCGGAGAATTCATGTCTGTAAATATGGATGAGCACAGAACTGAACCAAAAGTTTGGGAAAAGTTTTTGATAATAAGAGTTATAATGTGGACATTTTCCTTCTTTTTTTAATTTTATGGACATTCAGAAGTCATACAAGAGACTTTTTTGTTGTGCTTTTCTATGGGACTATTTTTCATTTGGCCTAAAGGCTGTCATGCCCCTCCCACTTGCTTTTATGGACTGTCATGCCCCTCCCCCCTTTGTATTTCATGGACAATTGCTATGCAGCCGAGATTTTGATATCTACTAATTCTGATGTGTTTATTGTTCTCTCTATACGTATGATCTACAAGGGATTAGCACCGAGGTGGGGAGGATTTTCCCGATTACATTGAAATGTTGATCTGAACCCCTAAATAAATGTGTATTGCATTTCCTCTTCATTTGTCCCTCATTGTGGTCTGATCTATATAAATGTATATAAAATGCATTTTTTTTCTTTTAATAAGTGTTTCCCAGAGCTAAACCTTTCATCCAATTTCTATATTGCTGCGTTTGTAAATTTCAAAAGCCAATATAAAGAAAGAGTAATGGTTAAAAAAAAAAGCACTTGTGGGTTTTAATCATTTTTTTGTATAATTCTCCTTTAAGGGGGCGTGACAGGGGGTGTGTCTGATGTTTGTCTACTTTTACTAAGGTGTCCCTCGTTCCTATCGCAAAAAGTTGGGAGGCAAGGTATTGAAGTGAGTATTGATTGTTCCTCTGTCCGCCTTTCATTGGAGTCACCGGGGGACTCATTATAAATCAGTGACATGTTTCTTCTTTTCCCAACAATCAGCATTTGTTCTTTATTTCCAGCAATCAGGGAAACCTTTCCTGGTCTCTATAAATCGCTACCAAAGCAGAAAACAAGTTACTACAAAATCCACCTGTTGTAGGACAGAACCGCCGCGTGCGTCACGTGTTCCGGGGCTCAAAGAAAACGTTCCTTTTATTGTTAATAAATGCTTCAGAGGATTATTTTTATACTTGATCTGAGCAAAAGAGTCGGCGACATCCCATTATACAATGTCACCTAATGTAATAATATCATATAATATTCACTAATATAATAATGTCATGTACAGAGCACCCGGAAAGTATTCACAGCGCTTCACTTTTTACACATTTTGTCATGTTACAGCCTTATGTACATGGGAGGAGCCTGTGATACTTATGTACATGGGAGGAGTCTGTGATACTTGTGTATATGGGAGGAGTCTGTGATACTTATGTACATGGGAGGAGTCTGTGATATTTATGTACATGGGAGGAGTCTGTGATGCTTATGTACATGGGAGGAGTCTGTGATACTTATGTATATGGGAGGAGCCTGTGATACTTCTGTACATGGGAGGAGGCTGTGATACTTATGTACATGGGAGGAGCCTGTGATACTTATGTACATGGGAGGAGTCTGTGATATTTATGTACATAGGAGGAGTCTGTGATACTTATGTACATGGGAGGAGCCTGTGATACTTATGTACATGGGAGGAGTCTGTGAGACTTATGTACATGGGAGGAGTCTGTGAGACTTATGTACATGGGAGGAGTCTGTGATACTTCTGTACATGGGAGGAGGCTGTGATACTTATATACATGGGAGGAGCCTGGGATAGTTATGTACATGGGAGGGAGGAGTCTGTGATAATTATGTACATGGGAGGAGCCTGTGATACTTATGTACATGGGAGGAGCCTGTGATGCTTATGTACATGGGAGGAGCCTGTGATACTTATGTACATGATATTTTTTCCTTTTTTATTTTTAATAAATTTGAAAAGATTTCAAACAAACTTCTCTTACGTTGTCATTATGGGGGGATTGTTTGTAGAATTTTGAGGAAAATAATGAATTTAATCCATTTTGGAATAAGGCTGTAACATAACAAAATGTGAAAAAAGTGAAGCGCTGTGAATACTTTCCGGATGCTCTGTACATGACATAATTATATTAGTGAATATTATGTGATATTATTACATTAGGTGACATTGTATAATGGGATGTCGCCGACTCTTTTGCTCAGATCAAGTATAAAAATAATCGTCCGAAGCATTTAGCAAAAATAAAAAGGAACATTTTCTTTGAGCCCCGGAACACGTGACGCACGCGGCGGTTCTGTCCTACAACAGGTGGATTTTGTAGTAACTTGTTTTCTGCTTTGGTAGCGATTTATAGAGACCAGGAAAGGTTTCCCTGATTGCTGGAAATAAAGAACAAATGCTGATTGTTGGGAAAAGAAGAAACATGTCACTGATTTATAATGAGTCCCCCGGTGACTCCAATGAAAGGCGGACAGAGGAACAATCAATACTCACTTCAATACACATTTATTTAGGGGTTCAGATCAACATTTCAATGTAATCTGCAAAATCCTCCCCACCTCGGTGCTAATCCCTTGTAGATCATATGTAGTGGGGGGAGGGGTAATATGCAAAGGGGGTCGGGGGAAGCATGGCTATCCAAACAATGGAGGTGTCAGACCCTCATAGGTTTTATTAATTTTAATATATATTAATAGATAGACATTGGAGAGATAGATAGATAGATAGATAGATAGATAGATAGATAGATAGATAGATAGATAGATAGATAGATAGATAGATAGATAGTACAGTGGGCTGAATTGATGGGAGGAGTCTCCAGTTTGAACACTAGTCCTATTATCTTATTATCTAATTATAATTCTCGATCATCGGTCGATTCCGTTGGGTCACACCCAAATATATCTCTATACATAGGATACATGAATAATTCACACAGCAGAATCTTCTTCATAGACTCTTCAGTTTATTATCCCGGACATGGTGTTAATTAATAATGTTAATGTTAATAATGGCGTTACAGACCACCGTCCACCAATAAGGGGTACTTATTCAATCGACACATTTCCTTTTTAACATACAATCAGCCAATCACAGTCATTAACTCTTTATCTAAGCACACCCATCATGTCCCATTATTATTATGTCACCTAGACAGATATAAATGTCGATCATCTCAGGACACGTCACTTCCTTATGTCTAGTTTCATTTTCAACACAAGACCCGTCTTTACACAACAATATATTTTTTACTTCAGCAGCAAAATGATAACTCTTAAAGGAACAGTCCTGTATTAGATTACAAAACACAAGGGGGGCTTTTTCATGACCCTTTCAATCCTCTCTATTGCCACGAACGTGACAATCACAAACCCTGTTGCCCCCAATATGCCCCCCGACTTTCACCTGGAATACTTTCCCATAAATGTACCACTATCTTAAACATGTGAAAATAGAGAACAATAAACACATCAGAATTAGTAGATATCAAAATCTCGGCTGCATAGCAATTGTCCATGAAATACAAAGGGGGGAGGGGCCTGACAGTCCATAAAAGCAAGTGGGAGGGGCATGACAGCCTTTAGGCCAAATGAAAAATAGTCCCAAAGAAAAGCACAACAAAAAAGTCTCTTGTATGGCTTCTGAATGTCCATAAAATTCAAAAAAGAAGGAAAAGGAAAATGTCCACATTATAACTCCTATTCTCCAAAACTTTTCCCAAACTTTTGGTTCGAATCTGGGCTCATCCATATTTACAGACATGAATTCTCCGCCCCAAACCCTGCCTCTTTGTAAGGACTACATTAGCCTGGTCTTGGTCCTGGTAATGAAGCCTGGTCTTGGTGCTGACAATGGAGTTTGGTCCTGATAATGGGGACTAGTCCTGGTTCTGGTAATGGAGCCTGGTCTTGGTCTTGGTAATGGAGCCTGGTCCTGGTTCTGGTATTAAAGCCTAGTCTTGTTTTGGGTAAAAGAACCTGTCCTTGATCTTAGCTACATATTGAAAATACTGCCATCCTGAACCTTACTTGCCTTACTCCTGAACCTTTTTAAATCTGGTTCTGTTATAGAGCCTGGTCTTGGTTCTGGCAATAGAGTCTGCTCCTGATATTGGAGCCTGGTCGTAGTCTTGGTAATGGAGCCTGGTATTGGTTGTGGTAATGGTATTGGTATTGAATATACTGCCTTACTCCTGGTCTTGGCAATGGAGTTTGGTCTTGGTCCTGGTAATTGAGCATGGCCCTGGTAATAGAGCCTGGTCTTGGTTCTGGTAATGGAGCCTAGTTCTGGTCTTGGTAATGGAGTTTGCCCTTGGTCCTGATAATGGCGCATGGCTCCGGTAATGGAGTCTAGTCCTGGTAATGAAGCCTACTCTTGGTTTGGGTAACGGAACCTGTCCTTGATCTTATGTACATATTAAATATATTGCCATCCCTAACCTTATTTACCTTATACCTGAACCTTAGTAAGCTTGGTTCTGGTATTAGAGCCTGGTGGGGGTAACAGAGTCTGGTCTTGGTTCTGGTAATGGAGTATGGCCCTGGTAATGGAGCCTGGTCCTGGTTCTGGTAATGAAGCCTGGCCCTGGTAATGGAGCCAGATCTGGTAATGGAGTTTGGTCTTGGTCCTTGCAATGGAGCCTAGTCTTGGTTTGGGTAACAGAACGTGACCTTGATCTTAGCTACATTTGTAAAATACTGCCACCCTAAACCTTATTTGCCTTATTCCTGAACCTTATTAAGTCTGGTTCTGTTATTAGAGCCCAACCTTGGTTCTGACCTTGGTGAGGATAACAAAGCCCGACCTTGGTTCTGCCAATAGAACCTAGTCTTGGCCTTGTTAATGGAGCCTAGTCCTGGTTCTGGTAATGGAGCCTAGTCTTGGTTTGAGTAACAGAGCCTCTTCTTGATCTTAGCTACATACTGAATATACTGCCATCCCGAACCTTGTTTGCCTTATTCCTAATCTGTGGTTCTGGTAATAGAGCATGTTGATGGTAACAGAGCCTCTTCTTGGTTCTAGCAATGGAGCCTGGTCCTGATATTGTAGCCTGGTCTTGTAATGAAGCCTGGTCTTAGTTCTGGTAATGGAGCCTAGTCCTGGCCTTGTTAATGGAGCCTAGTCCTGGTCTTGAAATTAAGCCAAGTCTTCATTTGGGTAACAGAGCCTGTCCTTGATCTCAGCTGAATCTTAGTTGGCCATTGTTGGAGGTATGGACCATGGTCCTGATTCTGGTGATGAAACCTGATCCTGGTTCAAAATAATAGAACTTGGACCTGCAGACCCTGATTTTGATAAGGGAGCCTGGTTGTGGCAATAGACATTGATCCCGGTTCTGGTAATGGAACATGTTCCAGGTTCAGGTATTGGACCCTGGATCCAAACACTGGTCAGTTCCCTGTTCTATGTTTCTAACTGGACAGTGGTCTTGAGGTCTTTCCTAGACCCTTTACAGATAGAGGATTGTGCAAATTGCATCTGATCATCCAGCCATTTTTTTAATGTATCAAGTAAAAAATGTAAAGTTGTATCCTTCTGCTTCCTAGTCTGTAACATCTGATATACTGGCCGGTATCGCTGTACAATGGAAGCCACAATCTCGTATTTACAGCCCTGCATGCCCTCCAGTTTTATGAAAAAAGGGGTATATACCAAACAGGGCTCCTTATCCACACACAGTCCAGTGTAGATGGACATAAAACTTTCCATGAACCCCGTAACCAAAAGAGGTGATGTGGGAGCTGTGCGAGGTGATGGGCAATGTTCCTGCCTGGAAAGGGCAACTTTCCCATCTTATTCTTTGTAGATTATAATTAGTGTTGGTCGAACGGTTCAGGCCCAGCATAAGTTCGGCCCAAACATTGGCTGTTCACCTGTTTGTCGAACACTCGAATTGGCAGTGCGTTCAACCGTTTGTTCGGCCAACCGAACGCCGCACAATGCATTCTAAGCCCTGAATGGCTGAAGCAATCAAGGCTTTACCCAATCAGGGTACAGAGCACTTTCAAAGCCATGATTGGAGAAAGTCATGATGGCCTGTGCCCAATCATGGCTCATTGTTCATAGACCCACCCCCTCCATAAAAGGTTCCTTCCCAGAGCAGCCATTTGTAGTGTGATATCAGAGTGGAGAGAGATAGAACAGGACTTTATTCAGTACTGCTAGTGAGTTATTGTGCTATAGTGTTCTATGGTCAGTGTAGAGTGCCAGTGAAGTGTGAATCTACTGATAGTGCAGCCTCAGTGTACTGCGTTTGTGCAGTTTTACTGCAGTATATTGAAGTATGCCAGTGCAGTTTTACTGCAGTATATTGAAGTGCATCTGTGCAGTTTTACTGCAGTATATTGAAGTGTGCCAGTGCAGTTTTACTGCAGTATATTGAAGTGTGCCAGTGCATTTTTACCGCAGTATATTGAAGTGCATCTGTGCAGTTTTACTGCAGTATATTGAAGTGCGTCAGGACAGTTTTACTGCAGTATATTAAAGTGCGTCAGCGAAGTTTTACTGCAGTATATTGAAGTGCGCCTGTGCAGTTTTATTGCAGTATATTGAAGTGCATCTGTGCAGTTTTATTGCAGTATATTGAAGTGCATCTGTGCAGTTTTACTGCAGTATATTGAAGTTCATCTGTGCAGTTTTACTGCAGTATATTGCAGTGCATCAGTGCAGTTTTACTGCAGTATATTGTAGTGCATCAGTGCAGTTTTACTGCAATATAATAAAGTGCATCAGAGCAGTTTTACTGCAGTATATTGAAGTGTGTCATGGCAGTTTTACTGCAGTAATTTTCAAGTGCGTCAGGGCATTTTTACTGCAGTATATTGTAGTGCATTGGTGCAGTTTGACAGGTTCATAAAATATTTCTTTTTTACAGCAAGGCCAATTCTTGCTTTCATCAAGAGTACCTCTATTGGGTTACAGTGTGAAGGCGCCACCAACACCCAAAGCCCAATTTTTCCACACCTGTTACTTCTATCCAAAGTCCGCAGAAGAGACACCAGAATGTATCCAAAAAATCTCTAATCTTGTTCCCCGTGCACTAAATTGTGGCCTCATCATACAGCTTGGCTCCCCAAGCCATTGTTTATAAAATAAAGAAAGCTTGCAGGGAAAATGTCATTTTTTTTCTTTAAGTATGTCAGTTTTGCTGCAGCAGGTTCTATACATGGTACAGATGCAGCAGGTTCTATACATGCTACAGATACAGCAAATTCTATACATGGTACAGATGCAGCAGGTTCTATACATGCTACAGATACAGCAAGTTCTATACATGGTACAGATGCAGCTGGTTCTATGCATGGTACAGATGCAGCAAGTTCTATACATGGTACAGATGCAGCAAGTTCTATATATGGTACAGGTGCAGCAGGTTCTATACATGGTACAGATGCAGCAAGTTCTATACATGGTACAGATGCAGCAGGTTCTATATGCGGCACAGATGCGCCACTTTACAGGCAGACTAAAGGGACCCCCCAGGCACTATATGTAAAGATTTTTTTCATTTTTATTGTTACACTGTAAGCATCAGTAAATCACTGCTCCTTTAACAAAAACTTTTTTTGCATTGATACATGTCCCGCAGGGCAGTACCTGGGTCCCCATACCCTTTGTATGCCCAATTACTTGCATATAAGCCTTCAAAATGGGCACTTTTGATTTTTCCAGTTTGGCTCCCATAGACTTCAGTGGGGTTTGTTGTTCGGCTCTGAACATTTGCATTGTTCGAAAGTTCTGCTGCAAACCGAACCGGGGGGGGGTGTTTGGCCCATCTCTAATTTTAAGCTAGGGCGGAGGTTTTTCTCAGAAGCAGAACAACTATTGTACTGCTCACTTCCCAGGATATTCTTTGAAATGGATTACATTTCAGGAATATATCAATGTTTGAGGGACAGAATTGCTGGCTATAATTTAGTATAAAAGACGCGGAGTCCTGTGCGGCGGGCACACTGCGCATGCATGCTGTATATTGCTGAATACAGCATATTTTTATTTCATCTCACATTATTACGTTATGAATTTAGATCTCATATTCTGAGGATTCTGGTTGTTAAGCAGACACATTCTGACTCGCAGCCTCGCCATCCTTCACCGGAGTCTCGCTAATTAAGATCCGTGTCATCAAAGTCATTCTGCATGCATAGAGCGATATTTCTTTTAATGCTTCTTTTTAATGCTGAAAATGACTTCACTGCGTCTCATAGATTACCAGAAATGATGAAAACGTGTCACCACCGCGGCCGCCAGCAAAATTCATTCATTAATGACAGTTGTGCTTCGCAAAGTTAGTTGGGGTGCAAATGATGTAACGCCACACTCTTTGTTCTCATTTGTGTCCCGGAGACTCGGATCCTCACACCAGGAATATCGCATCTCTAAAAATGAAGAGTTATGATAAGGAGGTGTGAAGAGTCAAACGCATGGACCCCATGGCTGGTTGGCTGTTCCCTTTACTGGGGGATCCCCCTGATGGTCCTCATATGAATATTAGGGTTGCACTGAGACTAGTATCGGCGCCGATACGAAACATTTACACGCGTATTGGTACTCGTTCAAATGCTCCGATACCCGAAAACCGATACCCTCTGGCTTGGTTCCTTCAGCTGTCAGCAGATTTTACCCGCTAACAGCTGAAATGTAAAGAAAAGGATGTCGGCAACTATTGGTTGTTAAGGAGAGGGGCCGCCATGTCCTTAACAACCAATGACATTTCACTGTCTGCGGGATTCCCCTCCCCACCTCCTCCCCTTCTGCCAGCTGTCAATTCTGCCCCATCTCACCCCCCCACTGCTCATACCACACCAGCCTCCAGCCATCCTTTATCCTATCCTCTGCAAACCCAGTGGGGGGGGGGGGGGGGGGCAGAGGTAGAGCAGGCAGGGACTTCAAAAGTCTGTGTACTGATTGGCTAATCTGTGCAGCAATTTTTATAAAAAACATCTCCAGGTGCCCTATGTTCAGTGGGTGCCGGGGACAGAAAGTGGACTATTTAACCACTGTTGGATTAGCCTACGTCAACTACCTTCCCCTCACTTATCCACCCACTCCCCCCCACCCTGGCCCCACTTACCCTATACTCCCCCCACCCTGCCCTCACTTACCCTCTACTCCCCCCACCCTGCCCTCACTTACCCACCTACTCCCCCTCACCCTGCCCTCACTTACCCACCTACTCCCCCTCACCCTGCCCTCACTTTCCCACCTACTCCCCCCACCCTGCCCTCACTTACCCACCTACTCCCCCCACCCTGCCCTCACTTACCCTCTACTCTCCCCACCCTGCCCTCACTTACCCACCTACTCCCCCTCACCCTGCCCTCACTTACCCACCTACTCCCCCCACCCTGCCCTCACTTACCCACCTACTCCCCTTCACCCTGTCTTTACTTACCCACCTACTCCCCCCACCCTGCCCTCACTTACCCTCTACTCCCCCCACCCTGCCCTCACTTACCCACCTCCTCCCCCTCACCCTGTCTTTACTTACCCACCCACTCCCCCTCACCCTGTCCTCACTTACCCCCTACTCCCCCGTCACCCTGCCCTCACTTACCCCCCTACTCCCCCTCACCCTGCCCTCACTTACCCCCCTACTCCCCCTCACCCTGTCCTTACTTACCCACCTACTCCCCCTCACCCTGCCCTCATTTACCCACCTACTCCCCCTCACCCTGCCCTCACCTAACCCCCTACTCCCCCTCACCCTGTCCTTACTTACCCACCTACTCCCCCTCACCCTGCCCTCACTTACCCACCTACTCCCCCGTCACCCTGCCCTCACTTACCCCCTTACTCCCCCTCACCCTGTCCTCACTTACCCACCTACTCCCCCTCACCCTGCCCTCACTTACCCTCTACTCCCCCCACCCTGCCCTCACTTACCCCCTACTCCCCCATCACCCTGCCCTGACTTACCCCCCTACACCCCCTCACTCTGTCCTCACTTAACCACCTACTCCCCCCACCCTGCCCTCACTTACCCCCTACTCCCCCATCACCCTGCCCTCACTTACCCCCCTACTCCCCCTCACTCTGTCCTCACTTACCCACCTACTCCCCCTCACCCTGTCTTTACTTACCCACCTACTCCCCCCACCCTGCCCTCACTTACCCTCTACTCCCCCCACCCTGCCCTCACTTACCCACCTACTCCGCCTCACCCTGCCCTCACTTACCCACCTACTCCCCCTCACCCTGCCCTCACTTACCCACCTACTCTCCCTCACCCTGCCCTCACTTACCCACCTACTCCCCCTCACCCTGCCCTCACTTACCCTATACTCCCCCTCACCCTGCCCTCACTTACCCTCTACTCCCCCCACCCTGCCCCCACTTACCCACCTACTCCCCCTCACCCTGTCTTTACTTACCCACCTACTCCCCCTCACCCTGTCTTTACTTACCCACCTACTCCCCCTCACCCTGTCCTCACTTACCCCCTACTCCCCCCTCACCCTGCCCTCACTTACCCCCCTACTCCCCCTCACCCTGCCCTCACTTACCCACCTACTCCCCCTCACCCTGTCCTTACTTACCCACCTACTCCCCCTCACCCTGCCCTCACTTACCCACCTACTCCCCCTCACCCTGTCCTCACTTACCCCCTACTCCCCCGTCACCCTGCCCTCACTTAACCCCCTAATCCCCCTCACCCTGTCCTTACTTACCCACCTACTCCCCCTCACCCTGCCCTCACTTACCCACCTACTCCCCCACACCCTGTCCTCACTTACCCCCTACTCCCCCGTCACCCTGCCCTCACTTACCCCCTTACTCCCCCACACCCTGTCCTCACTTACCCACCTACTCCCCCTCACCCTGCCCTCACTTACCCTCTACTCCCCCCACCCTGCCCTCACTTACCCCCTACTCCCCCAACACCCTGCCCTCACTTACCCCCCTACTCCCCCTCACTCTGTCCTCACTTACCCACCTACACCCCCTCACCCTGTCCTCACTTACCCACCTACTCCCCCTCACCCTGCCCTTACTTACCCTCTACTCCCCCCACCCTACCCTCACTTACCCACCTACTCCCCCTCACCCTGTCCTCACTTACCCCCTACTCCCCCGTCACCCTACCCTCACTTACCCCCATACTCCCCCTCACCCTGTCCTCACTTACCCACCTACTCCCCTTCACCCTGTCCTCACTTGCCCCCTACTCCCTTTCACCCTGTCCTCACTTACCCCCTACTCCCCCTCACCCTGCCCTCACTTACCCCCCAACTCTCCCTCACCCTGCCCTCACTTATCCACCCCCCCCACCCTTGCCCCACTTACCCTCAACTCCCCCCACCCTGCCCTCACTTACCCACTAACTCCCCCCTCATCCTGCCCTCACTTACCCCCCTACTCCCCCTCACCCTGCCCTCACTTACCCCCCTACTCCCCCTCACGCTGCCCTCACTTACCCCCATATTCCCCCTCACCCTGCCCTCACTTACCCCCCTACTCCCCCTCACACAGCCCTCACTTACCCACTTACTCCCCCCTCATCCTGCCCTCACTTACCCCCCCACCCCCCCCACCCCCCCCACCATGCCCTGACTTACCCCCCTACTTCCCCTCTCCCTGCCCTAACTTACCCCCTACTCCCCCCACCCTGTCCTCACTAAACCCCCTACCCCCCCACCCTGCTTTACCTACCCCCTACCCACCCCCTGTCCTCACTAACTCCCCTACCACCCCACTCTGCCCTCACTTACCCCCCACTCCCCCCACCCTACTCTCACATACTCCCTACTCCCACCCACCTTGCCCTTGCTTACCCCCCACTCTGCCCTCACTTACCCCTTCAGACCCCCCCACCCTGCCCTCACCTACCACCTTACCCTCCCACCCTGCCCTCACCCCCCTACTCCCCCCTCACTTACCCCCCATCCCCACCCTGCCCTCACTTACCCCACTACTCCACCCCACCTTGTGCCCACTTTTCCCCATCTCTCCCACCCCACCCTGCCCTCACTTACCCACCTTCTCCCCCACCCTGTGCCCAATTACTCCCATACTCCCCCACACCCTGCCCTCAATTACCTCCCTACTCCACCCCATCTTGCCCTCAGTTATACCCTTACCCCCCTCCACCCTGTCCTCACTTACCCCCCTTACTCCCCCCCACCCTGTCCTTACTTACCCCCTCTAGTCGAATCCCACCCTGCCCTCACTTAACCCCTCGCCCTGCCCTCACCCACCTCCCAAACCACCCCTCTACCTACTCTTCCTAAGGTGATAGGTATCGGTAATTAGTATTGGCGAGTACTTAAAAAAAAGTATCAGAACTCGTACTTGGTGTGAAATAAATGGTATCGTGCAACCCTACTGAATATCGTACCTAAAAGGAAAAAACTGCTGTAATGGCTTATAAAGTGTTATCTGGAGTTCGGCTTCAACTTGTTAGTGTATTTAAATCTGCTAGTCTATCTAACACTCACTTCCCCCCAGACTGACAGTGCTGCTGTCCAAAGGTGCCCCCTGTGCTTCTTATTCCAGAGTGGGGGGGCGCTCTAATACAGGAGGCGAGTTACTGGCCAGATCACCAGGTGAAAATAACGTGAAGAAAAAAACTTAAAAAACGAAAGGAATGCAGCCGCCTCATCTAATGATTGGTAAGCTGCCATATAGGATATTTCTGTTTCATTTTAGGTCTGAAGATTATACAAACCCCCCAAAACATGATATATTTTCTGAAAGCAGACACCCTGGAGAATAAAATAGCAGTAGTTTTTTATATTACATGATATTAAGATAAAGGTCTCTAGAAAATGCAAAGTTTTAGTAAAAAATACACTAAGGCCCCTTTCACACTGGGGCGGTGGGGGCGTCGGCGGTACAACAGCGCTATTTTTAGCGCTGCTGTACCGTCGTTCTTGCAGCTGTATTCGGCCGCTAGCGGTGCGGTTTTAACCCCCGCTGGCGGCCGAAAAAGGGTTAAAATCCCTCGTACAGCGCGGCTATAGCCGCAGTATTGCCGCGGTATAGCCGCGCTGTCCCATTGATTTCAATGGGCAGGAGCGGTGAAGGAGCGGTTCCCCGCTCCAAAAAAGCGGTTTGCAGGACTTTTTTCACCGTCCTGCCTGCGCACCGCTTCAGTGTGAAAGCCCTCGGGCTTTCACACTGAACAAACAGCGGAGGCTGTTTAGGGGCGGTTTGCAGGCGGTATTTTTAGCGCAATACCGCCTGCAAACTGCCCCAGTGTGAAAGGGGTCTAAAGGTAATTTTAGGGCACTTAAACGCAATAAATTACCCAATTCTTCTATAAAAGACGAGTAAATTATTACCCGACACGTCAATCCTTTAATGTGCTTGCGCCCGTGAAAAGGCGACAAACTTCAGTACCCTAAATTTTCAAAGGTGACACTTTAAAAGCCCCCTATAGGTCATCAGTTTAGTGTTACGGAGAAGGTCTGGTGCTAGAATTATCGCTCTCATTCTGGCGTGTGCGGCAATATGTGAAGACGTGGAGGGTCTCAAAACATTTTTTTTGGGGGGATTTTAGGTGTTTGGCAGTAACTTTACATTTTTTGACAATTGAAAAAAAAATGTTTTTTTTTCATCACATTTCATCGCATTTTTCATCACATTTCATCGCATTTTTCATCACATTGAGGATTCGAATGCGGCGAAGTGAACAAACAAAAGAAAAATCTTCATCAAAGGATTACAATGACTCTTTAAATCACCGTTGGCTATACAAAAACATCATTATATACAAATGGTAACTTTACCACTTGCCTACCAGCCGCCATCATTATACTGCGGCATGCTGGCCCGGCTGTGCGAATCACCATGGGGGCACTCATGCAGGATTAAAACCGAGCCACACTGCCTGCGTCCATAGACATACATGATTTGATTGACAGCAGCAGAAGCCAATGGCTCCCACTGCAACCCTATGAGGAGGGAGAGACCCAGGAGAGCCGCTGCTCTTGTGCACATCGCTGGATAGAGACTGGGCTCAGGTAAGTATAAGGGGGAAGGGCTGGTACTTACCTTAAGGCTCCATTCACAATTCTGCGATAGTGATGCAACACTGATTGGATATGACTTTGGCTTTGACCAGTGGCGGCCCGTCCATTGGGGTGCATGGGCGCTGCCCACCCTATCCATGTGTCGGGCCCCCTGATCTATATACAGGGTGCTAGACCATGGATTCCAATGGTGGGGGGGTTGTTTTTTTGAAGCATGTGATTAGAGCCAGAGACTCCAATAGGCTTCAAAAAAGGGTGGGCTCTGGGAGGAGCAGAGCATTGCACCCGAAGCCCACCCAGTTTTGTGACCATAGCGAATGAATATTCGCTATTTTCACACTAAATCTCCCAGCGGGTCGTGAGACCTGTTTCTCCATTGGCCAAAACCTCAGACGATCCTATTGGATGGAAGAGAAAAGCTGCGCTATATATATATCTAAACCAGAAATGGCTTAAAGGTGACAAATAAGTGTGCATTGATAAAGTCTATAAAAAACACCCAGGTGAGCTTGATCCAAACTTAAGTGCCACCACCTAGTAGAAAACTTGCTTACCAGATGGCAAGCAAAAGCATGCAGATGGCTATAGCCCAGCCACGGCCTTTGCTTGATAAGGAAACGTCCAGACTGATATACCCAGATGAGACGTCTGTATACCCCAATCACCTAGGATCGTGGATGATCGATGGTCCCGGTAACTCAGCAGGGTATAAAAAAAAGACCAACCATAGCGCAATACCGTTTGGGTTGATTTATTAAAGAAAAGAAGTATTGCACTTACATGTAAACCAGAATATAAAAGCGCTAAAATACAGAGCCGGCTGCAATAGAAAAACCCCGTCCTCCTAGTCAAGTGGCGTGGTGACGTCAATACGTATCCTCCCCCAGACGCGTTTCGTCACAGGTTGATATTATCAATGGGGAACGGGTGCATGCTGAACCACCACTACAGATTACAATAGGTGTATCTAATAACCCATAACGTGAATATATAGCAAATATGAAAGTGAATATTTTAGGATAATACAAAATCAATCCATAAAAGAACAGTCCGTGTGAGTGAACGTCACATATTCCAATAGATTCCAATGGAGGGTGAATCCACAGTGATGGGTGGTAAAAGTTCACACCAAAGTGGCTAGTGAAATGTGAAAGTCTCCTCCACCATTGAAAAGTACTGCCGCTTACCAGAACGTGTTGGTCCCTTATTACAGGTGACCACACAAAACGAATGGCTGCAACCCCAGCCCGGGATCTCTCTGGCAAGCCCTGGTCTCCAAGGTGTCAGCAAAGGTGGTCAGCAGACAGGATCAGCAGGAACCAGTATTATGCCAGAAAAACAAGAAAACTCCACATAGTGTAAACCTCCAACAATGATCCTGAATTTTCTCCTCATATGATATCAGAGGCACATTAATCCTTTATTTGAGGCACCTTATTAAACATGGGTCTATTCTCCTCAGGAGATTTACATCCTATATGGTGGGGGGTCTTCTGAATCGGGAGAGGCTGAACCCGACAGGATGGATGGATGGAGAAGAGAAAAAAAAATAAAATAAATTAAAATAAATAAAAATAAACTTTAAAATGCGTCCGGAGCGAGGACAAAAAAAGAACTTCTCCTATCAGGTTCTTCACCCACCTCCCTCTCTGACACTCTCCTCTTTTGAGGCACATTGCATTCGTCTTTTCTCTCCCATTTCTCTAAGAATTGCTGTCATCTACCGGCCCCCTGGACCGGTATCAGCCTTTCTTGATGACTTCTCTGCCTGGCTACCCTACTTTCTCTCTTCTGAAATCCCCACAATTATTCTTGGGGACTTCAACATCCCTGTCAACACTAACACTACTATTACTTCTAAACTTCTCAGTCTAACCTCATCGCTTGACCTGAAGCAATGGATACAGGCTCCTACCCACTCCAACGGCAACACCCTTGACCTTGCCTTCTCCTATCTGTGCACTCCGTGCAACCTTTCCAACAATCCACTCCCACTCTCTGATCACCACCTTATTAGTTTTGCTCTCTCCTTGTCTTCCACCTCTTCTCCCTCCAACCGCCCAACAGTTACACGCAGAAACCTTCGCCACCTCAACCCTTCTCTTCTCTACTCTGCTACTGATCACCTCTATGACAAAATCTCCCCCCTGTCCTGCCCCAACCTAGCTACTTTCATTTACAACAGCTCACTGTCCTCCTCCCTAGACAAGCTGGCCCCCCTCACTACACGCAGAATTAGGCCCCGACTGCTACAACCCTGGCAAACAGATGACACCAGAAGTCTCAGAAAACGTAGCCGCGCTCTTGAGCGCCTGTGGCATAAGACTAAGACCCAGGAAGACTTCACACAATATAAATCTGCCCTCCTAAAATACTACTCCTGCCTTCACACTGCCAAACAGACCTACTTTATCACACTCATCAACACCTTCTCATCCAGTCCACGTCAACTCTTCTCTACCTTCAACACTCTACTCTGTCCTCCACTGCCTCCACCCACCAACTCAATCACCGCCCAGGAGATTGCCAATCACTTCAAAACTAAGATTGATACAATTCATGAGGAGATCGCCAATGCGCAAAAACCTCCCCCATGCAACACCCCATGTTCACAGATACAGTCATTACTTCCCTCATTCAACCCTGCTACTACTACTGAGGTTGCTAAACTTTTATCTAGCACTCATCTAACCACTTGCCCCCTGGATCCTGTTCCCTCGCAAATGCTACGCTCACCCTCTGACTCAATTCTACGCTCTCTAACTCACATTTTCAACCTCTCCCTCTCTTGTGGCATCTTCCCAAACTCTCTAAAACATGCGCTAGTCACCCCCATACTAAAAAAGCCCTCACTGGATCCCACCAATTTCAACAACTTGCATCCCATCTCCTTACTCTCCTTCTCCTCCAAACTTCTTGAAAGACTGGTCTACAACCGATTAAGTGACCATCTGACCATGAATAAACTTCTTGATCCCCTTCAGTCCGGTTTTCGCCCTCAACACTCCACGGAAACTGCTCTCCTTAAACTCTCAAATGACCTACTAATGGCTAAAGCCAACGGACACTATTCTGTACTACTTCTCCTGGATCTCTCTGCTGCCTTTGACACAGTGGACCACCCCCTCCTCCTCGAAAAACTCCACTCCTTTGGTCTCCGTGACTGTACTCTTCGCTGGTTCTCATCCTACCTATCCCACCGCTCCTTCAGTGTCAACTCTACTTCCTCCTCTCCTCTTCCTTTTTCCGTTGGGGTCCCCCAAGGTTCTGTTCTCGGACCTCTCCTTTTTTCAATCTACACCACCTCCTTGGGTCAGTTGATTGCCTCCCACGGCTTTAAATATCATCTCTACGCTGATGACACCCAAATCTATCTCTCCACCCCCCAGCTCTTTCCACCTGTCTCCTCACGCATTACCAACTTATTAGCAGACATATCAGCCTGGATGTCACATCACTTTCTCAAACTCAACCTATCCAAAACCGAGCTCATGATATTTCCTCCCTCAGGTGCCACTTCCCCTGATCTCCCTGTCAAGATCAACGGCTCAACTATCAACCCATCTCCCCACGCCAAGGTCTTAGGTGTAATCCTGGACTCTGAACTAACCTTTCGACCCCACATTCTATCACTATCCAAAGCTTGCCGCCTCTGTCTTCGCAACATCTCCAAGATACGCCCCTTCCTAACCATCGACACCACAAAGCTTCTAATCCACTCCCTGGTCATCTCCCGCCTTGACTACTGCAACTCCCTCCTCATTAGTTTACCTCTAAATAGGCTATCCCCACTTCAGTCCATCATGAACGCTGCGGCCAGGCTCATCCACCACACAAACCGCTCAGCGTCTGCTACACCCCTCTGCCAATCCCTCCATTGGCTGCCACTCAGTCACCGAATTAAATTCAAGATACTAACTATAACTTACAAAGCCATCCACAACTTGGCCCCTAGCTACATCTCTAACCTAGTCACAAAATACCAACCTAATCGTTCTCTTCGCTCCTCCCAAGACCTCCTGCTCTCAAACTCCCTTGTCACCTCATCCCATGCTCGCCTTCAGGACTTCTCCAGAGCCTCCCCCATCCTCTGGAATGCTCTACCCCAATCCGTCCGTTTTTCTCCTACTTTATCCACTTTCAGACGATCCCTGAAAACTCATCTCTTCAGAGAAGCCTATCTGGCCCCCACCTAACAACTGTACATTTATCTTCTCAATCAGCACATCACCCACAGTTATTACCTCTTGTATCTCTTGACCTCCCCTCTTAGATTGTAAGCTCTAAGGAGCAGGGCCCTCTGATTCCTACTGTATCAAATTGTATTGTATTTGTACTGTCTACCCTCAAGTTGTAAAGCGCTACGTAAACTGTTGGCGCTATATAAATACTGTATAATAATAATAATAATAACTACAACGAAGGATCAATTGAATATACCCCCTAGTGGCATGATACAATTAAATTAATATTGTATAATTGTGATGCTAAAAAACAAGGAATAAATGTGTATAAATGTGAATGTGAAATATAATAAATTAATGATGTGAATGAATTATGATGATGTGAATAAATTAAGAAAGTGTAGAGATTATGGAAAGAAATGATTGGGTGTTCCCAATATATTTAAATACGGAACAGACTGACATTTCAAACATGTGGAAATAAAAAATGTGATAATAAAAATAGAAATAAGAATAAAATTATAATTAAAAATAAAATGAAAAATAAATAAAAAATAAAAATGTATAATAAATATAAAGTATTAAAGGCAGGATTATTAGTTGAGATAATCCTAAACGACAAATTGAGTGCACTAAATTGATGGAGGGCTAGATACAACATCAACACCTACCCATTAAGCGGTGATAATAGAAATCTGACCTTAATAAAAATACACCAAAAAATAATAATAATATTAGGTAATAAGCCCAACCAGTATTTAAATTTATATATTTAATTTTAAGTAAAACATTTTTTTGAAGGTGTGTGAAAATAATTAGGGAAAAATTGTTTTATGAATATAAAAGTGTGAAAATTATATAAAAAATATATAAATATATATATATAGTACATAATCTATGACTAGCCAAATGATATACCCTTACATTTAGTATACCCAAAATATTCAGTAACTAAAGCCAGGCATTTTTAAAAATTAGAAAAGCACTACTGACCCACTCACGTGACCCAGATCAAGTTTACATATGAAACTAGGAATTATCAATAAAGGCATTTATATCAACATCGACGTTTAACCCATGTGGCACATATGTTTTAACCCTATGGATCCACGACATTTCTAATCTTGAAATTTCACATACTAGGGAACTTCCACGCCAATTGGGACTGAACTTATCAATCCCCAAAAATAGGGTGTTCGTGGGGTCCCTATTGTGCACCAAAAGGTAGTGCTTAGACACCAAGTGTTTCTTGAAGCCAGACTTTATGTTGGTGATATGTTCGTTGAGCCTAACTTGTAAGGGGCGTTTAGTGCGTCCTATATATTGTAGGCCACAGGGGCACTGCAACAGATAGACTACGCCAGTCGTGGAACAGGTAATAAATGGGGTGATCACATGTTGTGCTTATTGAACTTAGCCAAGGACGGTGGTGGCAACTATCCTTAAAAATGTAGGAGTTGCGATCCGTGGTTTTGAAAAAAGTGGAAGTGGACATAATACCATCCTGAATAGTTAGAGTGAGGTCCAGAAAATGTATCTCCGACTGACTCATCTCGAAACTCAAATGTATACCCAGATCATTGGAGTTTAAAGAGGATATGAATTCCTGTAGTTCATAAACATCGCCATCCCATAGGAGGAGGATGTCATCTATATATCTGGCCCACAGGACTATCTGGGGTCTCCTGTGGGCATAGATGACATCCTTCTCCAATTTGGCCATGAATAGATTGGCCAAACTAGGGGCATATTTGCCCCCATGGCCACACCCCGGCTTTGACGATAGAATTGATTAGAGAACCAGAAATAGTTATGAGAAGCTGCACATTTCAGAAGCTCCATTATAAAAGAGACTTGGTAGGCCGGAAGCCCAGAATCTCTGTCAAGATAGCCTTTTACAGCCTCTAGACCTAGGTCATGTGGGATTATGGTGTAGAGGGAGGTGACATCAGCTGTCACCATGCATACGTCTGGTTTTAAATTAATCCCTGCAAGGAGATTCAATACTTGTCTTGAGTCCTTTATGAATGACAGCATGTTAAGAACTAGGGGCTGTAGATAAAAATCAATATACCTGCCCACCCTGGAAGTGATAGAATCAATGCCACTCACAATGGGGCGTCCCGGGGGGCAGGTAAGGTTCTTGTGGATTTTAGGCAAGTAATAGATTGTGGGCATCCTAGGTGCCCTAGGTATCAAAAATAGTCTCTCTTTCTTATTGAGAATACCAGTTGAAAGACCCTTAGAAACTATTTCTCTAGATCTTTCTGATAACCTTTTAAGGGGTCAGAGGGGAGTGGATTGTAGGTGTCGACATCACTAAGGATCCTGCCCATTTCAGACAGGTAATCCTTACGGTCGAGAACCACAATCCCACCCCCCTTGTCTGCAGGTCTAAGGACCAAATCTTTGTTCATGCACAAAGAATCAAGACCTTCTTGCATGGCCTTTGAGTTCCTTCAGGTTGGTGTTGAGGGCAAGCGTCCTGGCATGGTTTGGGGGGGGGGCGCTCGCTCTTCCCCCCCCTTTCTGGCCTGCCAGGCTGCATGCTCGGATAAGAGTCTGGTATTGATCTTGGGGGGACCTCACGCTGTTTTTTTTGGCATGGAGTTCCCTTCAAAATCTATAACAGACCCAAAGGGCCTGCTATAGATTTTGGGGGGACCCCACGCCGTTTCTTTCCTTAATTCTGTCATAGGGTTCCCCTTAACTCCTTCAATATACTGTATTATATACTCTGCACTGCACTATATACCCTGCACTGTATTATATATATATTACAATGACTGCCCCAAAGCACCTCCCCCATGTTGAGGGCATGTGGCCTGGTATGGTTAAGTAGGAGGGGTGCTTGCTCCCCCCCCCACCCTTTCCTGGCCTGCCGGGCTGCATGCTCAGATAAAGGTTTCGTATGGATTTTGGGGGGAACCCCACGCTAAAATAAAAAATAAAAAAATGGCGAGTGGTTCCCTGAAAATCCATACCTGGCCCAAGATTTCTGAATTTTTTATTGCTGGCATTCTTTTGTTTACTTTTCAGCTGTAAACATGTAGGGAAGCCCTCTGACATCTAATTAGTAATCGGTTGTTAAGGATGAGGCAGTCGGCTTCCCGGCCCGCTCCTTAAAGCGGTTGTATACCCGCTGAATTTTTTTTTTTACCCCTGTAAAGCAAAAGGCATAATGAGCTAGTATGCACAGCATACTAGCTCATTATGAAATACTAAGGGGGTGCCTCACATAAAAAATAAAAATGTGTTTGAGGTGCCGCAGGAAATCAATCACAGAAACTTTAGGAAAGTTCAGTGTTGGAGGACATAACAATCTTCTCTTCTTCTAGAGACTGAGCTACCACCAATGATCTTCTCCTCTTCTTCTAGAGACTGAGCTACCACCAACGATCTTCTCCTCTTTTTCTAGAGACTGAGCTACCATCAACGATCTTCTCCTCTTCTTCTAGAGACTGAGCTACCACCAACGATCTCCTCTTCTTCTAGAGACTGAGCTACCACCAACGATCTTCTCCTATTCATCTAGAGACTGAGCTACCATCAACTATCTTCTCCTCTTCTTCTAGAGACTGAGCTACCATCAACGATCTTCTCCTCTTCTTCTAGAGACTGAGCTACCACCAACGATCTTCTCTTCTAGAGACTGAGCTACCACCAACGATCTTCTCCTCTTCTTCTAGAGACTGAGCTACCACCAACGATCTTCTCCTCTTCTAGAGACTGAGCTACCACCAACGATCTTCTCCTCTTCTAGAGACTGAGCTACCACCAACAATCGTCTCCTCTTCTTCTAGAGACTGAGCTACCACCAACAATCTTCTCCTATTCTTCTAGAGACTGAGTTACCACCAATGATCTTCTCCTTTTCTTCTAGAGACTGAGCTACCACCAACGATCTTCTTCTCTTCTTCTAGAGACTGAGCTACCACCAATGATCTTCTCCTCTTCTTCTAGAGACTGAGCTACCACCAACGATCTTCTCCTCTTCTTTTAGAGACTGAGCTACCACCAACGATCTTCTCCTCTTCTAGAGACTGAGCTACCACCAACGATCTTCTCCTCTTCTAGAGACTGAGCTACCACCAACAATCTTCTCCTCTTCTTCTAGAGACTGAGCTACCACCAACAATCTTCTCTTCTTCTTCTAGAGACTGAGCTACCACCAACGATCTTCTCCTCTTCTTCTAGAGACTGAGCTAACACCAACGATCTACTCCTTTTCTTCTAAAGACTGTGCTACCACCAACGATCTTCTTCTCTTCTTCTAGAGACTGAGCTACCACCAACGATCTTCTCCTCTTCTTCTAGAGACTGAGCTACCACCAACGACCTTCTCTTCTTCTTCTAGAGACTGAGCTACCACCAACGATCTTCTCCTCTTCTTCTAGAGACTGAGCTACCACCAACGATCTTTTCCTCTTTTAGAGACTGAGCTATCACCAACGATTTTCTCTTCTTCTAGAGACTGTCATACCACCAACAATCTTCTCCTCTTCTTCTAGAGACTGAGCTACCACCAATGATCTTCTCCTCTTCTTCTAGAGATTGAGCTACCACCAACGATCTTCTCCTCTTCATCTAGAGACTGGGCTACCACCATCGATCTTCTCCTCTTCTTCTAGAGACTGAGCTACCACCAATGATCTTCTCCTCTTCTTCTAGAGACTGAGCTACCACCAACAATCTTCTCTTCTTCTAGAGACTGAGCTACCACCAACGTTCTTCTCTTCTTCTAGAGACTGAGCTACCACCAACGATCTTCTCCTCTTTATCTAGAGACTGGGCAACCACCAACGATCTTCTCCTCTTCTTCTAGAGACTGAGCTACCACCAACGATCTTCTCCTCTTCATCTAGAGACTGGGCTACCACCAACGATCTTCTCCTCTTCTTCTAGAGACTGAGCTACCACCAACGATCTTCTCTTCTTCTAGAGACTGAGCTACCACCAACGATCTTCTCCTCTTCTTCTAGAGACTGAGCTACCACCAACAATCTTCTCCTCTTCTTCTAGAGACTGAGCTACCACCAACGATCTTCTCCTCTTCTTCTAGAGACGGAGCTACCACCAACGATCTTCTCCTCTTCTTCTAAAAATTGAGCTACCACCAACGATCTTCTCATCTTCTTTTAGAGATTGAGCTACCACCAACGATCTTCTCCTCTTCTTCTAGAAACTGATCTACCACCAACGATCTTTCCCTCTTCTTCTAGAGACTAAGCTACCACCAATGATCTTCTCCTCTTCTAGAGACTGAGCTACCACCAACGATCTTCTCTTCTTCTAGAGACTGAGCTACCACCAACGATCTTCTCCTCTTTATCTAGAGACTGGGCTACCACCAACGATCTTCTCTTCTTCTAGAGACTGAGCTACCACCAACAATCTTCTCCTCTTCTTCTAGAGACTGAGCTACCACCAACGATCTTCTCTTCTTCTAGAAACTAATCTACCACCAACGATCTCCTCTTCTTTTAGAGACTGAGCTACCACCAACGATCTTCTCTTCTTCTAGAGACTGAGCTACCACCAACGATCTCCTCTTCTTCTAGAGACTGAGCTGCCAGCAGCAGAAAACGAATGTCAAGAGAAGAATTGCCGCCATTCAGTGTGTAGGTTGTGTTCCTGGAGGGGGTTCAAATGCAAAGTGGTCATGTCTGGAGGGAGGATCCCTCGGAGGATTGCGGCGTTCGTTCACTTCTGGGTCTAGACAGACAATTCATACATCATGCACTCCACTGATCACCATCTCCATGTAGACTCATCTTATCCCGGACAATCCTACCGTGACAAAATCGCATTTCTCAGCCAAACCATCGAGTGTTAAATAAGTTTCGGAACTCCATCCAAACAAAAACTCCAAAAAAACAAATCCCACGACGATCGCCAGCCACCAATGTTTATTCATGACACCCTAAAAAAGCCTCGTCAACGTCTCCTCGGTGCGTCCTGCCAGCTCCTCGCTCTGACCCCTCGTTCCCGCTCTCCGCGCACGCCCCCAGGTCTTCCGCTTCCAGCGATTGTTTATTTTCGCTCGTCTTAAATACATTTTAAATGTCTGTTTTTTTTCCCCAACGTTCCATCTGCTGGGCACACATGGAATACAAGGGGAGTGGGCGTTCAGATGGCGACACCGAAAATGGAAACGCGAGGAGAAGAAGAACGCCGTCCAATAAGAATCATCATTTATATATAAAAAAAGAAACACAAAAGTCACAATAATAAGTTTGCGTTGGGAAGAGCGAATGAATCTGCAGAGAGAAATGATACATCAGAGAAGTTCTCATCACTCAATTACCGCCCCGGGGCTGTGATTAGCGACTCGTGCTTTTGTCACCGCCGTAATCTGCACACTTCTGTCCTCTCCGTCTCACAATAGCTGCTTAAACTTTATCTGCGTCACGCGATCGTCCTCGTTATAGAGAGTTCAATCGCTGCCTTACACACTGAAATACAAAGCAGTCCCTCCGAGTGACATTCGTCAGGATTTATTCTTATTTTTCTCTTCAGCTCTTTCAATGCGCTTCGGGTTTTTTTGAAAGCGGTTTTCAACCCGCCGCAGTTTTTTTTAGTTGATCACGTTGGGCTCAAGGAAATCCTCAGTAAATGATTCGATAAATGACCACATGACCTACCGTGTAAAAGGTTCAAACGAGAGGTGAGCCGACTCCAACACCACCATCTCCTCACTGCAGGACGCTCAGTTGCACCGCGCCCAATCGCACGTGCCCAATCGTTCAATCGTACTGCGGCCAATCGCATGGCGCCCAACCGCACTGCACCCAATCTCACCATGCCCAATCGCACAGCGCCCAATCACATGGCGCCCAATCGCATGGTGCCCAATCGCACCATGCGCAATCACACTGCGCCCAATCGCATGCCGCCCAACCG
>JBBGZY010002117.1:937500-944536 GCA_037952925.1 Lithobates clamitans
TTTTAATTGCAATAATTATATAAAGAGAGTCAGGAAAGTGACACTCCATCAGTGAGGGGGAGGGGAGGGAACATGTGACACGATCGTGTGACTCACCAATCAATCATTGATTTATAACAAATGAAATGTAAAGCACACATTGTACCTAGAAATGTATACAGATCCCGGAGTATTGATGAGCGGAGATCGGATATAGTGAGGAGAAGTTACATGTTGTGAGTACAGCTATATACTACACTCTGTATTCCCACCAACCCGCCAATACTGGGGGAGGGGGGAATGTTATCTTAATAACACAAAGAAACTGTACTGACACTCTACTCATAATATACTCATAATATACTCATAATATACTGACACTTTACTGACACTCTACTCATACTATATTCATACTATAGTCACACTATACTCAAACTATACTGAGACTATTCTCATACTATACTGACACTCTACTCATACTATACTCATACTATATTTACACTATACTTATACTATACTGACACCATACTCATACTTTACTGACAATATACTCACACTATACTGAAAATATACTCATACTATACTCATACTATACTGACACTATACTCATACTATACTGACACTATACTCATACTATACTAACACTATACTCATACTATACTGACACTATACTCATACTATACTAACACTATACTCATACTATACTGACACTCTACTCATACTATACTGAGACTCTACTCATACTATACTGAGACTACTCATACTATACTGACACTATACCTATACTATACTGACATTCTACTCATACTATACTGAGACTCTACTCATACTATACTGACACTATACCCATACTATACTCATACTATACTCGTACTATACTCATACTATACTCATACTATACTGACACTATACTCATACTATACTCACACTATACTGATACTATACTGACACTATACTCATACTATACTGACAATATACTCATACTATACTCATACTATACTAACACTATACTCATACTATACTGACACTCTACTCATACTATACTGAGACTCTACTCATACTATACTGAGACTACTCATACTATACTGACACTATACCTATACTATACTGACATTCTACTCATACTATACTGAGACTCTACTCATACTATACTGACACTATACCCATACTATACTCATACTATACTCGTACTATACTCATACTATACTCATACTATACTGACACTATACTCATACTATACTCACACTATACTGATACTATACTGACACTATACTCATACTATACTGACAATATACTCATACTATACTCATACTATACTGACACTATACTCATACTATACTAACACCATACTCATACTATACTGACACTCTACTCATACTATACTGAGACTCTACTCATACTATACTGAGACTACTCATACTATACTGACACTATACCTATACTATACTGACATTCTACTCATACTATACTGAGACTCTACTCATACTATACTGACACTATACCCATACTATACTCATACTATACTGACACTATACTCACACTATACTCATACTATACTCATACTATACTGACACTATACTCATACTATACTCACACTATACTGATACTATACTGACACTATACTCATACTATACTGAGACTCTACTCATACTATACTGAGACTCTACTCATACTATACTGAGACTCTACTCATACTATACTCACACTATACTGATACTATACTGACACTATACTCATACTATACTGAGACTCTACTCATACTATACTGAGACTCTACTCATACTATACTGAGACTCTACTCATACTATACTGAGACTACTCATACTATACTGACACTATACCTATACCATACTGACATTCTACTCATACTATACTGAGACTCTACTCATACTATACTGACACTATACCCATACTATACTCATACTATACTGACACTATACCCATACTATACTCATACTATACTGACACTATACTCATACTATACTCACACTATACTCACACTATACTGACACTATACTCACACTATACTCACACTATACTCACACTATACTCATACTATACTCACACTATACTGACACTATACTCATACTATACTCATACTATACTGACACTATACTCATACTATACTCACACTATACTCACACTATACTGACACTATACTCACACTATACTCACACTATACTCATACTATACTCACACTATACTGACACTATACTCATACTATACTCCCACTATACTTATAGCTATGTGCGCAGTCATGTTGGAACAGAAAGGGGCCGTCCCCAAACTGTTCCCACAAAGTTTGGAGCATGAAATTGTCCAAAATGTCTTGGTATGCTGACGCCTTAAGAGTTCCCTTCACTGGAACTAAGGGGCCAAGTCCAACCTCTGAAAAACAACCCCACACCATAATCCCCCCTCCCCCCACACCATAATAGGAGAATTTGTGCTAGGAGGGGAGACTGAGGGGGTTTGTGCTAGAAGAGGGGATATGGTAGAGGGGGGAGGGGGGGGGAATTGTGCTAGGAGGGGACATTTTTGGGGGGTTCTGCTAGTAGGGATGAATGTGATATATTTGTGCTGGGGGGGGGGGGGGTTGTGCTAGGAGGGTTGTGTGGGAGTGGGGGGGTTCTCAAAGAGGAAACTTGGGGGATTTCAAGGGTGGAGGATTTGTGCTGGGGGGGAGATTTATTTGGGGGGAGGGGGGAATTCATGCTTAGAGGGAAAGCATGCAGATTAGTGCAATTTGTCTTTTGTGGGGGTTTCCTGACACTTAATGCTCATTAGGGATGAGCCGAACACCCCCCGGTTCGGTTCGCACCAGAACATGCGAACAGGAAAAAAGTTTGTTCGAACACACAAACACTGTTAAAGTCTATGGGACACGAACATGAAAAATCAAAAGTGCTAATTTTAAAGGCTTATATGGAAGTTATTGTCATAAAAAGTGTTTGGGGACCCGGGTCCTGCCCCAGGGGACATGTATCAATGCAAAAAAAAGTTTTAAAAACGGACGCTTTTTCGGGAGCAGTGATTTTAATAAAGCTTAAAGTGAAACAATAAAAGTGTAATATCCCTTTAAATATTCTGCCTGGGGGGTGTCTATAGTATGCCTGCAAAGGGGCGCATGTTTCCCGTGTTTAGAACAGTCTGACAGCAAAATGACATTTCAAAGGAAAAAAAGTCATTTAAATTTGCTCGTGGCTATTAATGAATTGTTGGATCCCGGCAATATAGACAAAAAATCAATGAAAAAATTGGCATGGGTCCCCCCCCCTCCAGTCCATACCAACATTTTTTTTTAAAATAGCATGGGGTCCCCCCCAAAATCCATGCCAGACCCTTACTTGAGCAAGCAGTTTGACAGACGAGCGAGCACCCCCCCCCTCAAACTATAACAGGCCACATGCCCTCAACGTGGGGAGGGTGCTTTGGGTTCCCCCCTAAAGCACCTTGTTCTCATGTTGATGGGGAGAAGGGCCTCTTCCCGACAACCCTGGCCATTGGTTGTTGGGTTCTGTGGGTGGGGGGCTTATCGGAATCTGGAAGCCCCCTTTCACAAGGGGACCCCCAGATCCCGGCCCCCCCCCCCCTGTGTGAAATGGTAACGGGTACCCGTACTCATTCATCAAAAAAAGTGTCAAAAAGTAAAAACCACAATAGACAGTTTTTGACAATTCCTTTATTAAAAAAGAAAAAAGTATATATTGTCCCGCGATGTCCCTTCATCTTCACTCACACCGCCCGACAGACCCGTAAAATAGAAAAAATGTACCCCCTTCCTGCCCAGACCAATCCTCAGCTTTCAGCACTGTCACACTTTGAATGACAATTACTCAGTCATACAACACTGTACACATAGGACATTTTATCATTTTCTTCACATAAGTAGAACTTTCTTTTGCTGGTATTTAATCACCACGGGGGGGGGGGGGGGGTTATTTTTTACAAAATGAAGGCTAGTAATTTTGTAAAAAACACGTTTCTCTTTATTTCTGTTGTATCTTTTTGCAAATAAATAATCTTTATTCTTAAATTTCGGCCAAAATAGGTTCTTCTCCATTTCTTTGGTGAAAATCCCCCAAATCAGTGAATATTATTTATCTGTAAGAAAGTTATAGAGACCACACACTATGGGATATATATCTGATAATCCACCAATCCTGATGTACTGACAGCCGATCTCATTTCTTGAGGCTCAAAAACACAAGGAGAGTACAAATACCCCCCAAATTACCCCCAGTACAAATACCCCCCAAATCACCCCCCAGTACAAATACCCCCCAAATCACCCCCAGTACAAATACCCTCCAAATCACCCCCAGTACAAATACCCCCCAAATCACCCCCAGTACAAATACCCCCCAAATCACCCCCCAGTACAAATACCCTCCAAATCACCCCCCAGTACAAATACCCCCCAAATCACCCCCAGTACAAATACCCCCCAAATATTTCCCCAGTACAAATACCCCCCAAATCACCCCCCAGTACAAATACCCCCCAAATCACCCCCCCCCAGTACAAATACCCCCCAAATCACCCCCCCAGTACAAATACCCCCCAAATCACCCCCCAGTACAAATACCCCCCAAATCACCCCCAGTACAGATACCCCTCAAATCTCCCCCAGTACAAATACCCCCCATATCACCCCCAGTACAAATACCCCCCAAATCACCCCCAGTACAAATACCCCCCAAATCACCCCCAGTACAATACCCCCCAAATCACCCCCCAGTACAAATACCCTCCAAATCACCCCCAGTAAAAATACCCCCTAAATCACCCCCCAGTAAAATACCCTCCAAATCACCCCCCAGTACAAATACCCCCTAAATCACCCCCCAGTACAAATACCCCCCAAATCACCCCCCAGTACAAATACCCCCAAATCACCCCCCAGTACAAATACCCCCCAAATCACCCCCAGTACAAATACCCCCCAAATCACCCCCAGTACAAATACCCCCCAAATCACCTCCCAGTACAAATATCCCCCAAATCATCCCCAGTACAAATACCCCCCAAATAACCCCCAGTACAAATACCCTCCAAATCACCCCCCAGTACAAATACCCCCCAAATCACCCCCCAGTACAAATACCCCCCAAATTACCCCCCCAGTACAAATACCCCCCAAATCACCCCAGTACAGATACCCCTCCAAATCACCCCCCAGTACAAATACCCCCCAAATCACCCCCAGTACAAATACCCCCCCAAATCACCCCCACTACAAATACCCCCCAAATTACCCCAGTACAAATACCCCCCAAATTACCCCAGTGCAAATACCCCCCAAATTACCCCAGTACAAATACCCCCCAAATCACCCCTCAGTACAAATACCCCCCAAATCACCCCCAGTACAAATACCCCCCAAATCACCCCCCAGTACAAATACCCCCCAAATCACCCCCCAGTACAAATACCCCCCAAATCACCTCCCAGTACAAATATCCCCCAAATCATCCCCAGTACAAATACCCCCCAAATAACCCCCAGTACAAATACCCTCCAAATCACCCCCCAGTACAAATACCCCCCAAATCACCCCCCCAGTACAAATACCCCCCAAATTACCCCCCCCAGTACAAATACCCCCCAAATCACCCCCAGTACAGATACCCCTCCAAATCACCCCCAGTACAAATACCCCCCAAATCACCCCCAGTACAAATACCCCCCAAATCACCCCCACTACAAATACCCCCCAAAATACCCCCAGTACAAATACCCCCCAAATTACCCCAGTACAAATACCCCCCAAATCACCCCTCAGTACAAATACCCCCCAAATCACCCCCAGTACAAATACCCCCAAATCACTATCGAGTACAAATACCCCCTAATTACCCCCCAGTACCAAATACCCCCTAAATCACCCCCCCAGTACAAATACCCCCAAATCACCCCCCAGTACAAACACCCCCAAATCACTATCGAGTACAAATACCCCCTAATTACCCCCCAGTACAAATACCCCCTAAATCACCCCCCAGTACAAATACCCCCCAAATCACCCCCCAGTACAAATACCCCCCAAATCACCCCCAGTACAAATACCCTCAAATCACCCCCCAGTACAAATACCCCCCAAATCACCCCCAGTACAAATACCCCCCAAATCACCCCCCAGTACAAATACCCCCCAAATAACCCCCAGTACAAATACCCTCCAAATCACCCCCCAGTACAAATACCCCCTAAATCACCCCCCAGTACAAATACCCCCCAAATCACTATCCAGTACAAATACCCCTAATCACCCCCCAGTACAAATACCTCCCAAATCACCCCCCCTGTACAAATATCCCCCAAATCACCCTCCAGTAAAAATACCCCCAAATTACCCCCCCCCCCCCCCGGAACAAATCTGTATCTCCACTGGAAAAGGGGCTATTACATGGATGAATTAATGGTGCTGGGGGATATCAAGGGTGTATGGGGGAAAACAATGCTGAGGGGGGATCTGGGGTGTATAGGGGGTGGCAATGCTTGGGATAGCTTGGGTGGCTATAGTTCTAGAGGTATCAGGGATATAGTGGGGTCACAATACAAGGGGTATCAGGGATATAGTGGGGTCACAATACAAGGGGTATCAGGGATATAGTGGGGTCACAATACAAGGGGTATCAGGGATATAGTGGGGTCACAATACAAGGGGTATCAGGGATATAGTGGGGTCACAATACAAGGGGTATCTTTGTTTGGGTGGCGTTAGGAGTGCTGGATATATATAAGATGTAGAGGGGGTTACAATGTTGGGGGTATCTGAGGCCCTGTCAGGCTGGATGGTGCCTCGTGATTTTTATTGGTGGCCATTTCTATACTTGTTAAACCTGTCCTGAGCATCAATCTAGCAGATCTATTATATGCACAGGACAGATTTCTTACTTTATGTAGAATTTTGTGTCTTTGCTGTACAGAATGATTGTTCATGTAGTTCATGTGGAGCTCCTCCCAGAAGGGAAGCTCTGCTTGTCTGCCTCCCACCTACTTGATGTCTGTTTACCTGCATTGTCTCCATTGTAGGGGCCCCGGAGCATTACTT